>JAKUCV010001966.1:237637-406287 GCA_028386065.3 Turnera subulata | reverse complement strand
TTCGTCGGTGAGCGTTTCGGACTCACCCCTCGCCTACGGGGTTTCATCCCGTAGGATGAGTTGTTTGTAGTGCAGGAACGTACCGGGCAAGCTGATGCGTACCCTCGGACAGGACTCGGATCCATTAGTTGCATTGGGCTTGCATATGTTAACATGTGAGTCATAAGTCTTCCGCTGTGCATATTGTTGAGTTTTCTGCAGTGTGTATATTGTGATTGGGCCGAAGGGCCAGATTTCAGTTTTGTTATTGGGCCGTTGGCCAGTTTGTCATTTTATTTACTGTTGTTGGCCTTTATTGGGTTGGGTTGTCATAGTTCCGGCACGTGTTTACTGTGTACGGTAAATACGGGTCGGGGCGTTTCATACTAGGCAAAATAACCAAAAAAAAAAAGACTCGATATAGTAATTAAAAAAATATTATTAAGGCCAATATTATTATTCCACAATTAAAATAATTTTTTTATCTCTTCAACTTTTTTTTTTGGGATTATCATCCCCCATCTATTATTTTCTTCTAAGTCATATTTTTACTAACTATAGCGGCTGGTCTTTTGTGGTGATAATATGTGCTCGTTGACGCCAGAATCTACCCATTTTTTTATTATCTTTAACCTTTTATTTTTAAAAAAATTAAATTTAGTTTTACGTTCTATCATCACTCAACTCTCTTTCTCTCAAACTCCTTCTCCTTCTTCCTCTCTAGTTTATAAAATTTAGGGGTGGCATGGCCCCTGTTGTTCCCTTAGGCTGCGTTTGGTTGCAAAACAAGATGGGACGGGACTGGACGGGACTGGACTGGATTAGACTGGACTGGACTGGACTGTGTCCTCAGAAGCTGTTTGGTATGCTATGGACAGGAACTGTTGTCCTGTCCTATAGGATGTTTGGTGTCTATGGACAACTGTGGACTAAACTATATAATATCTATTTTGCCCCTGATACAATATTAATGTGTTGTTTACTGTTTTCGGTACATGTCACCACCAATAAATATGTAGACCAACAAGGAAGAGTCTAAAATTATTAGGGAGGCCAATTTTGTGAATATTTAGACATTTTTAATGTAACTCTTACATGTTTTAATATTTTTAAGAAATTAAAAAAATCAAAGGGAAGAAATTAGGATGGAGAATGTCTTAATATTAAAAATATAAACCAGCAAACTAGTGTGTAAAATTATTAGGGAGACCAATTTTGTGAATATTTAGACATTTTTAATGTAACTCTTACATGTTTTAAAATTTTTAAGAAATTGCAAAAGAATCAAACGAAAGTAATCAGAATTGAGAACGCCTTAATATTAAATACGAATTATGTTAGATAGAGTAGAAATACCATGTTAGATGTTCTACATTTGACATGAAGAATAAAAAGGATGCAATTACAAATATTTAATAACCGCCATCACAACTAATGCTAACACAAAGCCAATAGCTATATGCTTGTACTTTTGGTTTTCCATAACAATGGAATTCATGTCCACCATCCTAGGTTGGCTTTCCTCCTTGGTTGAAGTTGATGGCATGATATCTTGTGGAGTTGAATTTGTGGGTGATTCATTCATGAATGCTTGGAAGTTGTCGCGAACCCAACGTTTTTCACTCAACACATACGCTGTTTGTGCCTCTTGCAAAGTCTTGTATCCTTTAAAACTCGCATGCGGGAATGAATCCGTGACCATCTTCACATCATCCCAATTATCATACACGCCATTTTGACGACCATTAAACACAGCATAGTATTTGTATCGTGTCATTGATTAAACCTACAAATACCAAAACCTGTCACAAGTATTAGTTGCAAAACAAATCCAATAATGTCTGTAGCCAAACAATATCCATTCACTCGCATTGCATCATAACCGTCATAATATCAAAAACTAGCACAAATCAACCAAGATACCAACAGCAACAATCAACCAAGATACCAACAACAACAATCAATAACATAATTGCCACATAAACATTCATTGCATCATAATCATCATAACCAAGCTGGACAATATCCAAAAATATCCACAAATCAACCACAATAGACATAACTAGGCTGCCACTAACTAATAAAATTACCCTACTAAGTAAGATTAAAGTTCCAGAAATGCATCAACCACTAATGTTCACATTGCAATGTGAAAAAGTAGCAAAAACAGTGAGTAATGCATCATTAGGTTAATATCTAGGAAGTGTGGTAATTGTGGATTGTCCGACTTCTGTTGCTTGTCAATTAGCAAGCATGGTTTTGATAAATTCCCTCTTCTGGTCATCATTCATCTCCCAGAAGAACTTTGTCAAACCTGCATTCCCAGAAAGCCTCATTGCAATCTGAACTGACTCATTAGGCGTGAGTCCAAGTCTGTGCAGCTCATCTCCAAGAACCCTGGTTGGATCTTTTCCATGCATAGCATCAGCAAGCTTATCAATGTATCCGCTGTAGCCTTCAATTCCAGCGACTATAGCTGCAGCCAAACCATCCAAATTCTCAGAGCTCCTCTTGCGTTTCCTGCTGCCACTTGTGGTTTGTACATTTTCAGGAAATGTGTGAGACTGCTCAGGGTTCGAGGCCTGACCAACATTGGAGGGCTGAACAGTGTAGGTGAAGGCAGAATCTGCTCCCCCCTCTCCCTGCCCCTCAATGAATTCAGTCAATGCCCGATCAGCTTCATCCGGCAATTCACCAAGTGCTCCATTAGCTCGGTCAACTCGAAACACATAGGACAATCTGCTGAAAAGAGGGAATGGAGTTCCACACTTATATGACTTGTTAGGATTCCTCTGCACAACATACAAAGGAAACAATATCAGAAAAGTACTAATTAAGAAGTACACATTTCAGAACTGGGGTAATTAAGAAGCACACATTACAGATTACAAGGAAAACCAACAAAGGCAGCAACAAAGATGTCTAACAAATGGTAGATGGAGCATTTTTTTCCTCTGAATATTGACAAAAAGCTAGAGGTAATTCAGACTTATTACCTTGGTGTATGCTGCAATGACTTCCTTGCTGTCACATTCAACACATTTCTTCACATCATTCCAAGCGAAGCCACTAAAATTTGCCATTTCATTGCATGCATTGAATTTTTCCTTCAACCTTTTCATCTTATTCCTCACATTAGCTGCAGTAAGGCCACTATTTGGGAGCTTTTCAGCTAGTTGGCTTACAATCAGGTTAATTGTGCCTGGCTTGAATGAGCCAGCATCAACTCGGTGCCCATCATTCACCAATTCCTCCAGGATATCAACCAACATTGTTTCCTCCCCAACAGTCCAAGATCGCCTATCAGCCATGACTAATTTCCCCATACAAATGAATAAACAGAGCACAGAATGGAAAGAGGAATCCAGACTCAGGTATAGACAGTTTAAAATAATACAACACAAGTTCAATTAAATGCCACTCATAATTTGTAATGAAATGTCAGTAACAATAAGACAATAAAATGTCCAAATAATACAAACAATCACCTCATCATGTCCATACAAATCCCAAGAATAAAAATAAAATAAGTCATACAAATGTTTAAGGAAACAATTCTGAAAGTAATATAAAGCTGCAACTTAATCAAGAAACAACAATACCAACAACAATGCCAACAACATTATTAAAAAATTCAGAGATTGCCGCGAGCATTCTGCCACTCTTGGTACATTTGCTGTGCCAATTCATCCCTCTCCCTAGACCACTCATCTGTGGCGTTAACCGAATCAATCATTTCAGGAGTCTCATTCTCCTCATCTCCTTCATTCACATTTCCTTCAGCTACATTAGGACTATCTTCCTCAGGGTCACTTGACATGACAGTCCTAATAAAATTATGGAGCATGCAACATGCCATAATGATGCGACCCTGAGTCTTAATTGGGTAAAATGAGGGACTCCTCAATATAGCCCACCTTTTTTTAAGCAGACCGAATGCCCTTTCAATCACATTCCTTGCCTGAGCATGTTTTAAATTGAAATACTCCTCATAATTCCTAGGCAGCCTTGTCCTCGACCCACTTGCAGCCCATTCTTTCAGATGGTATCGAACACCACGATATGGGGCCAAAAATCCGGGGCCATTAGTATAGCCGGCATCCACTAAATAATAATTACCTAAAATAGTTCAAGTTAAGTTAAATTTTATCAATTTATAGCACTGAAAATAGTTTTTCTTCTTAAATTATTTTTCAGCCAAAAGACACCTACCAACAGGCACTTGTAATCCATTAGGCCTTGACACAGCATCACGTAGGACCCTTGGATCAGAGGCAGAACCCTCCCAACCAGTAAACACCAAGACAAAATTCATTTCACGATTACAAACACCTAGCACATTCATTGAAATTCTGCCTTTTCTGGTTCTGTACCTTGGTTTATCTTGATCAAGAACTGTGACATCTATATAAGTTCCATCTAAAGCACCTAAGCAGCCCTAAAACATCATTTGACAATGAAAATATAAGTAAGTATTATTTGTAATTTATAAGTAACAAACACTGGAAAACTATGATATGACTCATTACCTTAAACCATTTCCACCTTGAATCAGAGTAATTCTCAGGGACTGGCTCTGGTTTTACAAGCAAATCTTTGTGCAGTCTTATCACAGAACGCAAGACTTGGTTAAAGTGTCTGCTAATGGTTTCACCTGACCTACCAAACCTATTCTGAAGGGTTCTATTCTTTTGGTGGTGAGCTAGTATGTGAACAAAAGTCAAAACCTGCTCCTCTATGGTTACACTCCCTTTGGATTCTAACCCACCTTTGACTCTCAACAATTCACACAGCCTTGCAAAAGCATTGATATCCATCCTCACATTCGAAATACACCTCACATCAGAAGCTCTAACCATATCATCAATGACATTCCTCCTAGTCTGATAAACAGAAAATGTCCTTTCCCCTAAAGCTGCATTTCTACGCCTTTCAACTCTCCTATGATGATACATGAGAATCAACAATGCACAATTCAGGAGCATGTCAAATTGATGCCAAGTGAATACGAAAAATGCTAAATACTGTTGCGTAAGCTTCCGCCTTTCTTCCATCTATACCAACCAACAACCATGAATAAGAATCAACTACACACACCAATTAAGCATGAAACAAGTAAACACACCAACATCTAAGCAAGCAACAAATAAGCACAACAACAACCACAATTTGAATACAAGAAATCCAAACATAATCGCAATACCAACAATTCAAATTTAGACGACATATATGACTGACGGTAATAAATTCATACCTTGTCAAAAACCCAGCAACGCCAACCAGATCACTGCATTGAGAGATAACAATATATTAGTAAGAAAGAACTCTCATTGAGCGAGCAATGCCAATAAAGATCCAACTTGATCAGAAACACAAGGACGCACGAGAAGTGAAGAAGAGCAGAGAAGAAGACATGAGAGCTATTCAATATGTCAGCAACAATACAGCACAAAAGAGCATTAGGGAGAGATTAGACAACAAATACTAACCCAACCAGGAGAAAAGTGAGCAATTAAATTTTCTAGAAAATCTAGTCCTAACACACTCATTACAAGATTGCAAAATAAATAAGATCATTATTGACCTGAACTATAAAAAATTGATGCTAATGATAATCTTGACTATTTCAATGTATGCTACACTCAAGTAACAGCCAACGGGGCAAGAGCCCTTGACTACTATATTTTGCAATATATGCTATCATCCATTGCCTATTGCAGCATCATCATTAAATCACCATTAATTAGTATCAATAATTAAAAAAGTTGATGAGGTCAGGATAACTTCCATTACACAAAACACATCGCAAAACCAATTCAACTCCAGTGAACTTTTCTATTGGGCCATAACTCTGTATTTAATTGGGAGAATTGCATATTAAGGTTGTAATTGGGGGTTAGGGTTTCAATTGGGGGAATAGAATAATTAGGGTTTTAATTGGGGGTTAGGGTTTCAATTGGGAAATTGCTAAATTAGGTTTCAGTTAAGGGAAATCAAAAGAGAAAGAAGAGACAAGACGACACTTAAGAGGAGACGAAGAGAAGAAAACGAAACAGAGGAGGAGAAGAAGAGAAGAAAACGAAATTACAAAAGGCAAAGAACACAAACAACAAAACACATAACACGAACCTTGTTTAGCCACAAACACAACAACTGCCTTTGTTGCGCTGCAAGCATGCGAGCTCGAAAGACAAATCGTCAGTTACAACAAAGAGAGCAAGCCACAAATAAAGAGGGATCGAGGGGGGAAATTGTAGGAGAGAAAAATTAGGGTGAGAAGGGAGGAAGATTACAAATCGAGAAAGAAAACGAAGAGAGCAGAGAGGAGAAGACGAACCAGAAAGAAGAAGAAGAGAGAGACAGTGCGGCGTAACAAATGGAGAAGAGAGTGGGTTTCAGGCTTTTTATTTGATGTTATTAGGGTTAGAGGGTAGTTTTGGGTTAAAAAAACTCAAGCAGGGATAAACTCGGGACAGAAAAAGCTTGTCCCGTCCAAGCCCGTTGTGTCCACTCGAAATGGAGTGGACAGAATTTCCCAAAATTTGTCCAAGCGTGTCCCACCGTGTCCCTCCCTCGCGTCCCGTCCCACGCGCATCAAACGCAGGACAAAATGTTTTGTCCCGTCCCGTCCCCATGTAGCCCATGTACCAAACACTGCCTTAAATTTTCCCTTGCCCACCTTCGAGAAGGTGTCAAAGAGTTCTCCCATACCTTCACTAACGGGGAATGACGTAAGCCGCAAAAACAGAGGCAGAATCAAGAGGAGGAGGAGGAGGGGTAAGCAGTGCCATCGGGCGCGATTGCAGAAGTCGTCGGGACAAGGAAGACTTAGCCCCTAGTGCTCACAGCCCTCCCTCCCCGTCTTCTCTGACGGCACCGCCTTCAACGTGGTTGAAAAAAATCTCAGGCAGTTCACTAGATGATGTCGCTCACGTCCTGCCCTCCAATGATGGTGGCAGCACTGCCGAGATCGTTCGCGTCCTCAGTAAGTACTTCTCTTGCTTCCTTTATTTCTCTGTTATTAACTCACTAGTGACTAAATGGTTAACTGATCTTTGATTGGACGATTTAGATTTGCAGTTTTATAGGAGGGTCGGTGGCTGGAGACATACGATCGAAAAGCCTACGATTATCTTATAAAAGCACCGTCGAGCCATTGTCATCGGTTGTTGGATTTAGTTGATTTTTTTTTTCTTTTCTAAAGATAGAATGTCTAGTTTTTATAATGATAATAATGCTTTATTTCGGCTTGGAATTTGACAATACTATATTGTACAAGGGGAGAATTCTTTATGGAATAAAGTTTCCACAAGAAATGATTTAGGCTTTTTTTTGGAATTAAATTTTTAAAAAGAAGTAAAAATAACAAACAATTGGTAGTCTATGGGCCCTACCTGATAGATGTCATCACCGCAACGACACCACCGGCATGGTATGGAAAAAAGGATTACATATTCCAATTCCAGTAAAATGCGAGTTGAGAGACAAGATAAGTGAAAATAAAAGCCAAAGAATAATAATCAAAAAATTAAAAATGGAGGGACATAAAAAAAGAACTTGTTAACAATTAAATTAGAGCCCAAAAAAATTAAGTAGAGCGCCATTATAAATTAATGGAGTATAATCTGATTATCCACGGTGGATTCCTGATGCAAGATAGTTAATTTAACATCGGACTAATGCTTTTTTTTGGTACCTGTGTTGCTCTTGATTATCACAATTCATACCTGTGTTTTAATTTAGTCACATTTCATCCCTCAATTAAGTAGGATTTGCCTAATTTGGTTATTTTGACCATTTTACCCATTAAATCAATGACTTGTCAGTTTTTTCACTCGGATTCTTCACCTAATCGATCCGAAACCAAGTGGATACCTAAAGTCTAACCGAAACCCGACCCAAACTAGACAATATTTATTATTTTCCTTTTTTACTTTTTTATTTTCTTTTTTCTAAAGTTTTTAATTCTAAAAATAGATATTTCTTTTCGTTCTAGTAATCTGCAATCTATTTTCTTTTCGACCCAAATACCTTCCCACCCCGATAATCCAAATATCTATTTTTAGAATTAAAAATAGATTACAGATTACTACAACGAAAAAAATATCTCTTTTTAGAATTAAAATTTTTGGATAAAAAAATAATAAAATAAAAAGAAAAGGAAAATAATATTAAAAAAATGTCCAGTTCGGTTTGGGTTTCGGTTAGGCATTGGGTATCCACCGGATTTCGGGTCGGTTAGGTGTGTAGGCCCAAATAGGCTAAGAGGGGGGTGAATTAGCCCCTTTTTCAGTTACACACCGATTTGGCACTAATCATGCGAATCTGTCTTGAACCAGATTCTGCAGATTAGGAATGTTACAAATTAGTGCATGTTACTTAACTTAATTAGACTTTATGGTATTTGTTACAGGAATAAGTAAGCCATACGGTAGGATGGGGGAGTTTTAATTCTATTAAATAAAAAGCTTTTATTAGCTGAGAAAACTTTCGTTATGTATTCTGATGTAAGCCTATATAAAGGCAGACTTTCATTGTTTTTAACCATCCACAGTAAGCAATAAACACAGAATGTTCATTCATTCTCTAGTATCTTTTTTTTCTTCCTTTTTCATACTACGCTATATAGCTATCCCTTTTTTTATGGTAGCGGAGCCAAGTTCTAGCAATTTCACAATTTTTTCTTTCTTCTTGTCCATCAAGTTTTATTTGTCTTGTTGGAGAGGATTGAAAATTGTGGAGGGGAGTTTTGTAGCATGGAGTCAGCTAATGGAGGAAACGGTTCACTTGCACAATATGGCATGGAGAAGCTTGTAGGGACAAACTATAAGTACTGGAGAATGTGTATGGAGGCATATCTTCAAGGTCAAGATCTGTGGGAGCTTGTTAATGGTATTGATACAGAGATTCCAACCGACACTCAAGAAAATTCAGAACCGCAGAGGAAATGGAAGATCAAGTTTGGTAAAGCTCTCTTTGCATTGAGGACTTCTATTAGCAAAGAGCTTGTTGACCATATTCGCAATGTGGATTCACCACAAGGAGTTTGGCTGAAATTGGAGAGTTTGTACACCCAAAAGAACATAGCAAGATTGCAACTGTTGGAGAATGAATTGGCGATGATAACACAAGGAGGTATGTCTATTTCTGAGTATTTCTTGCGAGTTAAAAATCTTTGTAATGAAATCTCAGAGTTAGATCCAGATGAGAAGATCAGTGAAGCAAGACAAAGAAGATTTCTCATTCGAGGATTGAGGAAGGTATACACTCCTTTTTTTACATCCATTCAGGGGTGGGTTAATCAGCCTACAATTGAAGAATTGGAGAGTTTACTTGCTAACCAAGAGACTTTGGCAAGACAAATGGCAAAGAATTTTACTCCCGATGCTGCCTTATTCTCAAAAGGAAAACAAAATAAAAATTACTCAACTGGTGGAAGCAAGGAAGCTGAAAAGTCATCAAATGCTGAGAAGAATACTGGTGGCAATTTTCAAAACAAGCAGCCTATCAAGTGCTACAGATGTGGTAAACTTGGGCATATTAAGAAAAATTGCAGAGTGAAAATTGCAAAAGCCAATATTGCATGTACGAGTGAAGGAGGTGATGAACCCAAATGGGAGCAATGTTTTACTATTAAAGCTGTTGAACAAAAGTCAACCCATGCTTTTGTTAGCTATGCCAGCAATGCCAAAAAGGAAGAGTGGATCATGGATTCAGGATGCTCTCATCATGTAACTGGAGATGATAGTTCTTTTTTCTGAGATACGGGAACACCGTGGAGATCGAGTTATTGTCACTACAGATAATTCAACTTATCCGGTGGTGAAAGAAGGTGTTGTAAAAATCAATGTTGTCGGCAATACAACCAGAAGTGTCAAGTTGCAAGATGTTTATCATGTTCCAGGTTTGACAAAAAATCTAGTTTCAATTCCTCAAATTACTGATTCTGGAAAATATGTCTTGTTTGGCCCAAATGATGTAAAGGTGCTTGACAATGTGAAAAAAATATCTGGAGATGTCTTTCTCACTGAAGAGAAGAAGGGCACTTTGTTCGTTATATCAGCAGGTGAAGGTTATGTGAAGAAGACAAGCCAAGCTGATAGTCTTGGAATTTGGCATAGACGTTTGGGGCATGTAGGCCACCAAATGTTGCAACAAATTTCCTCTAAGAAGTTAGTAGATGGCATGCCAACACTGAAGAACATACATGAAGATGTGGTTTGTCAAGGCTGTCAATATGACAAATCTCATCAATTTCCTTTCAGCAAGTCATCAAACCGAAGATCCACCATGTTTGAATTGGTTCATACCGACTTAATGGGACCAACTAGAACATCAAGTTATAGCGGACATCGTTATGTAATGGTGCTGGTGGATGATCATTCAAGATTTACTTGGGTGAAATTTTTAAAAGAGAAGAGTGAAGCGTTATCCAAGTTTGTGGAGTTCAAAGATGCTGTGGAGAAAGAATTTGGGAAGAAGATAAAATGTCTTCGAAGTGATAATGGTGGGGAATTCATGTCATAAGAATTCTTTCAATTTTGTGATGATAACAGCATTCTTCGTCAAATGACCTATCCAGATACTCCTTAACAAAATGGAGTTTTAGAAAGAAAGCTTGCTTACCTTACTTCAGTCTGTCTTTGTTGGTTGCATGACAAGAATCTTCCTCGAGAGCTTTGGGCAGAAGCAATTCAATGTGCTTGCCATGTGACAAACAGATTGCCTCCTTGGCCAGGTAGACAAAAGTCTCCTTTCGAGATTTTATATGGTGAAAAGCCAAATGTCAATTATTTTCGGATATTTGGTTCTATTTGTTATGTTCATGTTCCCAAAGCGAATAGAACCAAACTTGATCGGAAAGCAAAAAAGTGTGTATGTGTTGGCTATGATCCTTATAGAAAGGGCTAGAGGTGCATGGATCCAGAGACAAAGAAGTTTACAACTTCTCGAGATGTAGTTTTTGATGAAGTGTCATCTTTGTCGCCTGCTCAAAAATTTGTTATTCTTGGTGATGATCAAGAAGATTTGGAGCTGTTGTTTCCTGAAGTTAATGAGCAAGCATCTAATGATGAAGAAACAGCAGATGGATCCTCAACTCAAAAATACTTTAACAAAAGAAGATGGTGAGCAACAAGAAGTGAGAAGATCAATAAGAGATAGAAGACAACCGAGTTATCTTGAAGATTATAAAGTTTAGCTTAACCAGTGCTTCGTCATTTCATGCTTCTTTATAGGAGCATTGAATGATGAAACAACAAGCTATGAAGAAGCCAAACATCATCCAAAATGGGAAGCTACCATGAAAGAGGAGATTGAAGCGTTGAACAAAAATCAAACGTGGGAGATAGTTGCAAAACCAGGAAATTATGAGCCAATCACCTGCAAATAGGTCTATCGATTGAAGAAAAATTCAGATGGATCTGTTGATAGATGCAAAGCTCGACTTGTTGCACGAGGATTCTCTCAAAGTTATGGGCTGGATTATGAGGAGACATTCAGTCCTATTGCAAAAATGGTGACAGTAAGAACCATTTTTTCTCTTGCAGCTTTCAAAAATTGGAACGTGCGGCAGCTAGATGTTAAAAATGCTTTTTTATATGGAGAATTAGATCGTGAAGTGTTTATAGAGCAGCCTAAAGGATATGTTTTGAAGCAGTATCCTAACTATGTTTGTCGATTGAAGAAGGCGTTGTACGGCCTCAAGCAAGCTCCACGTGCTTGGTGTGGTAAAGTTGCTCAGTACTTTATCTTTTGTAGTTTTAAAGTCTCCGATGCAGATTCTAGTTTATTCATTTAACTAGAATCAAATAAACACTTGACGGTCTTGCTGTATGTGAATGATATGATAATTACTGGGGATGATGAAGCTGAGATTTCAAAGCTGAAAAAAGAGTTGTCCATTAGAATTGAGATGAAGAATTTGGGAGAAGCCAACTGCTTTCTTGGTTTGGAAGTTGAAAAAACATATCAAGGTTATTTTATTTATCAAAAAAGATATGCGAGAAAGTTGCTGCAGCGTTTTGGCATGGGGGAGTCAAAGGAAAAAGCCACTCCACTGGAGCCACATCTCAAACTAATGAAAGATGATGGAGAGTAATTAAAGGATGCAAGAAAATTTCAGCAACTTGTTGGTAGCTTAATTTATTTAACTATCACAAGACCTGAGATTGCTTTCTCTGTGGGTGTAGTTTTCCAATTCATGCAGTGTCCAAGAAGTTCGCATTTGGAGGCAGCAAAACGAATCCTTCGATATGTAAAGGGTTCGAATGATTATGGTCTGATGTATGGAAGATGTGAAAAATTCTTGTTAGCTGGCTTCACAGATGCAGATTGGGCTGGAGATGTGAATGATAGACACTCAACTTCAGGCTATTGTTTTAGTGTAGGTTCAGCCGTGATATCTTGGTACAGCAAGAAGCAACCGGTTGTTACTCTATCTAGCACTGAAGCTGAGTATGTAGCAGCAACTATGGCAGCACAAGAATGCACATGGTTAAAGAGGCTAATCGAAGATATGTTTTGCAAGATTGATTATCCTGTTCAGACTAAATATGGCAATGAAAGTGCTGTGAAGCTTGCATCAAATCCAGTCTTTCATGGTCGAACAAAACATATTGAAGTTCGCCATCACTATATCCGGGAGAAAGTGTTGAATTAAGAGATCATTTTGACGGGGATATCAACAAACGATCAAGCTGCAGATATATTTACTAAAGCTTTGGTAAAGCCTAAGTTTGAATATTTCAAAACTGTAGTTGGAGTTGTTGATTGCAAGCATGCACTAAGGGGGAGTGTTACAAATTATTGCATGTTACTTAACTTAATTAGACTTTATGATATTTGTTACAGGAATAAGTAAGCCATATGGTAGGATGGGGGAGTTTTAATTCTATTAAATAAAAAGCTTTTATTAGTTGAGAAAACTTTCGTTATGTATTCTGATGTAAGCCTATATAAAGGCACACTTTCATTATTTTTAACCATCCACAGTAAGCAATAAACACAGAGTGTTCATTCATTCTCTAGTGTCTTTTTTTTCTTCCTTTTTCATACTACGCTATATAGCTATCCCTTTTGTTTTATAGAACTCTAAGACACACACTAATGCATAATTAAGTAGGTAAGGTTAGAGAAGTATGCATAGCAATTTAGAGTGGTTCGCCGCTAAGGAGTACATCCACTACTCAAGGAGTCCACCTTGAGATTTCTAACCTTCACTATATCTTGGCTTTTTCGGGTCCAACCACAACCTTTTACAAGCTTTTTCCTAGGCTAAGCTCAAACCTATCACTCACCACAAACCTCCCGGTTTGTTGAATCCCACCTTAGTAAACTAATCCCAAGTTCCCACTAAGGTGTGTTTGATCTCTTAGCAAGGAATCTTCAATGACAATGTCAAGAAGAAGTACAATTAAGCTCAATTCTTTAGCCTTATAGATATCACTCAATTTAGGCTCTTTTGGAGAACTGCAAGTGTAACTCAAGTAGTATAACTTCAAGATTTCGTAATGGCAACTCTAACTTGAGTTCTTCAGTCTTCCTCCAATTTATAGATGCTGGGAGAAGTGGTAGCCTCATCATCCAATAGCTAGCTGTCGCTTTCTGCTACCTCGAGATTTGGCATCAATGGCGCCAAAACGTTCATCGCTCCAATTCCAAAAAGTGGTCTGCATATGCTGAGCCGCTGCCTAGGTTTGAATCTCCTAGGTTGGACTGAATCAGAATGAGTGGTTGTGAGAGCTTTACAGTCCTTTAAACAAACACCTGCACAATAGAGAGAAACAAAATTGCAGGATTTCTGCTCATAGGAGCGCCTCCAACAGATGACTCCAAAGTACAAGAAAGTCAGCCAAAGCTTAGCAGACTCCTAGGTTTGGAGATCCTAGGATGATCAAAATGGAATCTATCCATTGTGAGACCTAACCAGATTCTTAGTCCAACATTTTCTGAGTTAAACTAAGCTAGATACCAGGTTTATAGAGCATGGGAGCATCTACAACAAATTGCCTCAATCTTCCAAAAAGTCAGCATAGGCTGGCTGGGTACCTATGTTTGATGATCCCAAGTTGGGGATGGGTAGAGATGAATCTTTGAACAACTTGCCCAAATTAATAAAAAAACATATTCTAGGTTTATTCATGCTTGATTTTTGGTTCATAGGGTGTAGGAGCATCTCCAACAAATGCCTCAAAGTTGTAAAAAAAGCAATGTGGTCCATGGGCATGAAAGCTTAATAAAGTAATACCCTTAGCACACATACCAATCCCACTAACCTCAAACCTAATAAAATCTGATTTCATTATTTAATTCAAGAGTTTGAATAGTGGATTAAAATATTCATAAGCCTAGTTTATCATTAATCAAAATCAATTAATCATACGGTTAGGTAATTAAGTTAAATCACTAATTAGAACTAATTAGATAATTAATTTATTACTAATGTACATGCTAATTACCTTAACCCAACAAGGCGAAGAACCCTGGTGAAAAAACTAATACGTCATTGATTTTAGGGGTAAAACGGTCAAAATAACCAAAACAGGCTAATCGGGCTTAATTGAGGGATGAAATGTGACCAAATTAAAACACCGGTATGAATTGTGATAATCAAGAGCAACACAGGTATCAAAAAAGGCATTAATCCATTTAACATCTTAATTTATTTAGGCTGCATAACGATAAGAAAATTTGGGAATTCCAAGCTATGCGAAAGGTCGAAGATTTTTCTTCGGAAAGCATGCTATGGTGATTTTTAAGTTTATGCTAACAGGTTTTTGTTTTAAAAAAAACATCTCTTCAGGTCATTGATTTGCCAAATTTTCAGAAAGGAGAAAGAGACTATGGAGCACTGTTCTTTTCTTTTATTATTGGACCAGATTAGTCTGATTTTCTAGTCCTTTGCGGTATGACCCATGGTCCTTAGCTATTATCCCTTATTACTTAATTATACTGGAAAATATAGAAGGGTAAAAACATCGACATTATCAAAGGGATTCAACTCAATTTGAAGAAAGTGATGGAGTCAACAATGCGTTAATCAGATGAGTTCAAAGGAGTCTGCATTTTATATGTTGGCAGAAATCATCCACCTAGTTTGTCTAACTCTCCATCTACTTGGATGCCTCCAAGTCTTGGTTCTTTCAAGATCAACTATAATATTTCCTTTATATCATAAAAAAACTGTACCTAGTATTGGCATTATCATCAGAGATCATTTAGGAGAAGTCACGTCTGGAAGATCTTTGAATTGTTTTTGTCTATTTTTCCTAATGGGAGAGATGCTGGCTATTAAGGAAGGGATTCATTGAGCAAAATCTTTAGGCCTTCAACATGTGGAGATAGAGTCTAACTTTTTAGAAGCTATTACATAATGTAAATTTTTGATAGAGTTTTTTGGGACTCTGATAGCTTGGCTAGGAATGTCCATGATCTTAAATTATCTTTCCTATCTGGAGGATTTGTTGGCAAGAGCCTCTAGGTGATGTAAACAAGCAAGCTAGCACTAGAGGAGGAGCTGGTGGGCTGGTCATGCCACAAGGTCCAATTACTAGGGCGCGCTCCAGCAAGCTCAAGGCTCAAATGCATCATTATGTACAAGCAATGATCACTCATGATTCTCAATAAGACAAGTTGATCAAGTATTGAGAAGAGATCAAGGAGAGGCCTATTTGAGTGTGCACATTAAAGGGATCAAGTGAAGGAGGCTAGCTCTTAGTTGGTTGAAGTCGGCTATAGATTTTATTTTAATTAAATTCAAGTCGAATTTTATGATGTTAATGTCTTTTCTTCATATGGATGTTCCTAAACACCTCATGGTTCCACCTTCTGGCCCTTGCAGTCAAGGCTTGCACAATATTGTAGAAATCCAGTGAATCGTTCCAATTTTCAGAAACAAATTGAGGAAATTCCTAATATGTGAACCAGGCTACTTGGAATCTGAAAGGGCAGTTAGCAATTGGTGGTGGTGAAAATCATGATCGGGCAGTGAATTGATCCCACCCTTGGAAGGTGGAACACCGAGGTTTCCGGAAATTAGGTACGCCAAGCACTACTACAAAGGAATCTATCCAGCTGAGCTCTTTGGATACCACTTTTCCAAGTAGATTTTCAACCTGCAAAACCAGCATCCAACATATTTGTTTTTAAGAGGCAATCAACAAATAGAGATTTCACTTGCCCTGGTCTACCCGAACGAGTGCTCCTTTCAACCCCTTCCAAAACTACATTAAAATCATCAGCCAATAACCAAGTGCTTCCAAATTCCTCCATAAGTAGCGCCTCCAGCTTTCCTTAGGGTAGCCATACACTATAGTAAAAAGAAAAGATGAGCTATTTCCTTTCATTTTGATGTGCATGAACTGCGGGTGATGGAACAAAATCGAGACCTTCACTCTTGTTTCATCCGAAAGAAGCCAAATTTCCTCCACAAATCCCCTTACCTCAATGCGGTGAGAATTAGGGAATCGCAATTTGCGAACTATCCGATCAGATCTCCTTCCACTAATTCGAGGTTAAAAAATAGCCATAACTACCGGACGATGATCCCTTCATAATTTCTTACATAAACGAGCAAGCTTTCTTTTGCCATCTCTCTGACAATTCCAAGTGATTATAGGTATCATAAGAGTATATAGGAATGGGCACCAACACCTGGTTATCAATCAATAATGGGGGGCAGGGTGGACCCCCTCAATTGGAGTAACTTCAACTTCCATGGCTGACTCAAATGGGAAGGCATCTGCAGCCTGAACCTCCTGAGGGGGACCCGTAATTACTTCATTATCCAACAAAACAGAAAGCTTATTTGTTTCACTCACCTCCCGCCGTCCAATCATTTAAGAGTTTGGGTCAGGTGGTTTAGTAGGATGAGGGGGTGGGTTAAAGTAATTGAGGAGGAGGTGATGGCCAAGGTAGGGGAGGATGTCGTCTTTGGGGGGACTTGGTAAGGGACTGGGGTATCAGGCATGGCTTGGTCTTTGGAGAATATAATTTTGTGGCAGGTTTCCTCTATTGCAATTGCAGAATGATCTTG
Organism: Turnera subulata; assembly: GCA_028386065.3. Lineage (NCBI taxonomy): Eukaryota > Viridiplantae > Streptophyta > Magnoliopsida > Malpighiales > Passifloraceae > Turnera > Turnera subulata. The sequence goes on along the minus strand of JAKUCV010001966.1, from coordinate 389,273 downwards.
CTTGGCTAATGGGATAGTGGTTGGGTTACGGCGAAGGATCATCTTGTATTTGAGGTACTGAGGGACTATTTCGATTCAATGGTCGGTGTCTGGGTTTTCTGGTTAGAGATATCCTTAAGTGGATTCCTTTTAGAGTAAGGCTTAGAATGACTATGGGCTTGTTTTGAGGGGTGGGCCTTTCTGCTAGTTAATTGGAGCTTGATTGGTGTTGGGACATGGTTAAGCTTAGGTTGGGCTTTGGATGATGATGTCTGGACCACATGGGACGAAGGCATAGAACTTGTTGGGAAGGTTCCCAAATACAAAAATTAGACATATAATCCAAAGATTAAAACCTGTCACCGAAAGTTACGGTAGGGGCGATACGGGCAGCCGGAGTTACAGGCTCTGCTGGTTTCTTGGTCGGCTTCCGAGGGCACTCGCCACTACCATCCAGTCTCCCACGTCCTTCTCCTTTCCCTTACTTTGGTCGGGTCCTGGTACTGGTGTGTGGATCAAATTTTTAGGGCCAGTTGATGTTGAAAGGGGCGGGGCATTCACCGATCCTCCACTGGGTTGCCCATTTCTAGGAGGATTACAGAAAGAGGAAAGGGCAATTGAATGACCACAATAGCCACACGAGAAGTAGATCTGGGATATTCCTTCATACACCACTTTAAAGGATTCCGCATCCAGTATCACCCTATCTTTAAGTGGTTTAGATAGGTCAACTGAGACGACTACCTTAGCAAATTTAGCTCAGGTCTGGCTTTCCATCTTGATAGCTTGATTTATTAGTTAAATGAGTAGTGAATGCTTTGGGTTGAGGAGCTAACTGTTAGCTGATGATTGATGCCATTTTGGTCCTTATTATTCTAACAAAATGATCCAATTCCTACCTTGATGACTTGGAATGCACACCTCCAACCCATGTGTGCTTTTTCATTGACTGATAGATTTAACAGTGATTCAACGAAAAAAAAAAGGAAAATGCACCAATCTCCACATTGATCTCACGAGGCCACGATTAAGGTGGTGTTAGGAAAATCGAAAAATAAGATTTGGATATTTAGTTGGTTACGGAAAATAAAAGTGAGTGATTCCAATATTGAACATGGAAAAGTTACATTCGTGATGTTATTTTATTAGAACTCTTTTTTCTTCAGTGCATTGAAAGATTAGAAAAATTTCACAAACCTCAAGCCCAAACCATTATCAATCCCATCTCATCATGTTTATAATCCGAAATTCAAAGGAAATACCATTGTATTGCAATTACTATTGGATTCCAACAAACCTAAGAATAATTTTTTTATCAAAAAGAATAATTATAAATCATCACGCATTGCTTACATATATGAAATATTCTCCAAGATCATATTGACATTATTTATATAGGTTAGGTGGATAGTCATGACCCACGTTTTTTTGTTGGATTGATATTCAACAATGCAATGTATTATAAGTAAGCATTTCTCGATGTTTCGGAGAGAATCGCTATCTCCTGATTGGTTTATAATCATTGACTATAGAGTAACAATGAATTGATATATTCCAGATTTTAGAATCTAGTAAAATCTAATATTTAATCCTATCTATCCATCTTCTTAGTTAAAAAAAACATTTTATTTTATTATGCATTACAGTGCCATCTGCTACCATGGTCTTTGAAGCGGGTGATCATAGCCCCTTCCCAATTCTTAGTAAACAAGATAAGGATATTCCGTCAAGAACACGTGTACGGCTCCCAGATGCCAAGTTGCCCGTTAAAGCCAACGATTTGCTTTTTGAAAAACTATGGAACCAATAAAAATAAAAAAAAAACGGAACCGTTATTTATTGGGCTCATAAATATCCGGTCCACTCCACTTTTGGCTTCATTTCATAAAACCTCCCCTGCTTGACCCCACTTGCCAATCGATCGATCATTCAAAAGCTGTGAGTGTTTGCTCTCTTCGATTTACTTTCTATAATCTCACTTTGTGGCTTTGATTTCTACAGTTTTTGTAGTTATTTAGTGTTTGATGATTGTTAAGCAATGGTTTGTTCTTCGAGTTTCGGTTTTGCTAAGGGATGTTTTGTAATCTAGAGGGAAAAGTAAGTAATTATCTTTATTCTTTGCTTTACTGGCTAGAGGAGAGGAGGAGGGGGACTGGATGGTAATATTAGGAATTCTGTTTGTTTTTGTTAACGAGTATGTTGTTGTCTTGTTAAGTTGCGGATTGCAGTGAGGCTATGATTGATGGTGGATGTGGAGTTAGCTTGGGCATTCTTTTGGCTTTTTTTAACTGCTTTGGAGATTAATAGGGAAGCTCTTTGTTGATTATGGTTTTGAAAATAAAGACATATAAGAACTTTGACAAGCAATGAAGTATTTGAGTGTAGGTGGTGTGAGATTGTTCTGTATCTTTTTGTTGTAGGACAGTCGTGTTGGTGGTTGGTTCGATTTTGAGTAACAGTTAATAGGCTGATCTCGCTTTGAGCTGAAATAGCAGTTTTGCTCAGGATTCCAATTTCAGTTGCATTCTAGAAGAGGATGAAAATAGATTTAGTGTAGCGTGCACAAAAATTGTAGGCAAGTGCTGGAAAAAAAGTTATTTGATATATTTGTTGCATTTCGATGGGCAATTTTCTATGGTTTTAGTGATAAATACAAATATAACTGCTTAGGAAATGGTTATTCCTTCTTATGTTTGTAGTTGGTAGTTCATTGATCGTCCGATATTGGTCTTATGAATCTTCCAACTTGTCTTGCTTGTTCTTGCGTCTCAGTTGATTGAACGGAAGAACTGTAGTCCATAACTAGGAATCATCACATTAAAGCCGAATAGAGCTCACTACTGAAAATATAAAGATTTTCCAAAAATGTTGATGGGAACTTCATCCAGGTGTGCTTTTCTGTGCTACTTGTTTAGTATCTGGGTGCACAAGGCATGTGCATCGGCTGACAGTACGTTGGACATTGACCTAGCGCATAGTCACACGAGCCTCTTCCTGCTATGCTGCATCCCAGTGATATGGATTTCTCAGTCTATGTTTTTGACCATTTGTGATTGATTTAGTTTTCTTTTCTGTTAAACAGTTGTCAACATGGGAACTTCATTTATATCCATCAAAGCTGCTCTTTTATGTTGTTTATTTCTGCTGCCTTTGGCCTTCTCTTCATCCGATGATGGATTGATGAGAATTGGACTGAAAAAGAGGAAGTTTGATCAAAACAACCGTATAGCTGCTCAGCTGGAGTCCAAGGAAGGGGAGTCGTTTAGGGCTTCCATTAAAAAGTATCGCCTTCATGGGACTGTGGGAGATGCAGAAGATATTGATATCATATCTTTAAAGAACTACATGGATGCTCAGTATTTTGGCGAGATTGGTATTGGTACTCCTCCACAGAAGTTCACTGTGATATTTGATACTGGTAGTTCTAATTTGTGGGTGCCCTCTTCCAAGTGCTATTTTTCGGTAAGTTCTGAGCTTGAGTTTGCCAATGATGTAAATATAGATACTCCTTCCACTGTATCAGAGTCATATCTTATCCGTTTTTTTATGGAGTAGAATGTCACGATCTTTTGCCTCTTTGCAGGTTGCTTGCTATTTCCATTCAAAGTACAAATCAGGCCATTCAAGTACCTACAGGAAGGATGGTTAGTTGCTGCATCTTTATTGATAAGTGTCTGGAGGATTTTGTCTTGTAGATTGCAGTGTTCTTATATTTTAAGTGAGTTGGTTTTGCTTGCTGCATGACTACAATGATATTGTTGTCAGCCCAATAAAATTTTCTGTTTGTTTTCTATGTCAATCCATTTGGGTTTACACCAGTAGCTGCAGAATCATATTTGTATGGGTGCGTGCACAAATTGTTACGTAGATGTACTAACCCAGTGCGGAAGTTATTGCATCAGATTGAGGTTCAAAATATGAAAACTAAGCTTCCTGAAGAAGTATTCTTCTGAGCTAGTTTTAGTTGTTATCTTGCTATGCGTTCAGCAATGCTTGATGAAATTGATATTCTGTAAAAGTAGTTTGGTCTGATGGCTAAACTTTTGGAACGCTAGTTATATGGAAAAGTATTATTGTCTTCTGGTGTTTTGTCACTGGCTTGTAAGTCAGAATTAATGATTTGCCTTGGTTTTCTAATCTGCAGTTATATTCTCTTGCCTAATGTGGATTCTTTTTTCTCAACTTTTGATTTTGACGGCATTATTTTATGAAACGCGATAAATATATTATGGGTTGGGCTATTAATTACACCTGATTTGTCAGCACTTAGATATGTGCATGATTTCAGTACTTTAGATCTTCCAGTCAAGTTTTTTTACTTTTCCTATATTTTGTTCTTTTTTTTCCTTTATGAACTATGCGACTGTACAGATAAACACTGATTTTGAGATATCATTATGAAGATAGCTGTAGGGAACTGCATAGTTTTTCTATTCATATCTGTCACCATAGCATTTTCTTTCTGCAGATTACTCCTTCCATTCTCGTAAGTGGTTAATTACACTTAAGGTTAACATCTTTTCATTTCTGGACAGGAAAATCAGCTGAAATCCATTATGGAACTGGAGCTATTTCTGGCTTCTTTAGCCAAGACAATGTAAAAGTTGGTGATCTAGTAGTCAAGAATCAGGTAGCCTTAATTCCTTTGGCCACTTAAGTCTTATTTCTGTACTATTTGCTTGCTAAGGAGGGTGTTAATTTCAGGAATTTATTGAAGCGACCAGAGAGCCCAGCGTCACATTCCTGGTGGCCAAGTTTGATGGAATACTTGGTCTTGGATTTCAAGAGATTTCAGTTGGGAATGCTGTTCCTGTATGGTGTGTAATTGCAAATCCCTGTCAACTTTATGTGGTTTTTCTGTTTTCATGAGTTGATAAAACAATGTTGGAATTGATAGAAAATATATCTAACTTTCGACATGTTTCAGGTACAACATGGTGAATCAGGGTCTAGTCAAAGAACCTGTTTTCTCATTTTGGTTTAACCGCCATGCTGATGAAGACGAAGGGGGTGAACTTGTTTTTGGTGGTGTTGATCCCAACCATTTCAAGGGTGAGCATACCTATGTCCCAGTGACACAGAAGGGATATTGGCAGGTTGGTGTTCAGTGCCACAGCTATATCAGATACTTGGTTACCACTTGTCTAGATATTCTAAGTAAAGCTTATTTTTATTTGGTTGGCAGTTTGACATGGGTGATGTTTTGATTGATGGTAAAACAACTGGTAAGCAAAATCATCATTTGGTTTGACATGTTTCTCCCTTTCTCCCTCTCTCTCTCTTCTTCTTTTTTCATTTTATTTTTGGTGAATCATTAAGTTGGTCGCATCTTGGTTCTACCGTATCTGTTTCAGGATTTTGTGCTGGTGGCTGTGCTGCAATTGCTGATTCAGGAACCTCATTGTTGGCTGGTCCAACGGTTTGTTTCGACAGCATTTCTTTTATCTCGTTCTATACATGTTGTATGTACTTGCCTGTGAGAGGAGAGTCAAGTTTGATCGTATCCTAGATGGACGAAGAGTAGATGTCCTGCTTATGCCAAAAAACGGTGATGAGCATAAAATATGAGTTTCTCATATCAGTATCTGACAAAGTCTGAATGCTGTTGCCTTGCTTAAAGCCAATGCAATTATATGGCTATAAGCATACTAGTATATTTAATCACAAATATGTTGCAAGGTCTAGTCTTTAACTATTTGTTCCTGTATGATGGCATCATATATGATGTTACGTGATTGATCTGATAGTGGTATTCTATCAAAGTTTTGTGGAAAAAGATTGAAACACACTAAAAGCAACAGAATAATATTTGGGCCTTCTCTGCTGCAGTTCATTTGGGTTTTTGGTTGTCTCTGCTAGTTCTATACAGTAAGATGCTCTGTTAGTTTACTACGGTTTGCTTTTGACCGTATCATGCTATCTCTTTGCAGACAATCATTACTGAAGTAAATCATGCTATCGGAGCAACTGGCGTTGTCAGTCAAGAGTGCAAGGCTGTAGTCGCTCAATATGGAGAAACCATCATTCAGATGCTTTTGGCAAAGGTATATGTCAAATTGCAGTTTAGCCATTTCTTGCCACAAATTATGGGAAGAGGCTGCCAACTTGATTTTGTAGTTTGATGCTGCTTTTCATATTTAGCTTTCTAGAATATTATTTTGTGATATTGACTACTGAGTTACTGAAGTTGCTGCAAAATATGAAGAAACATTGCTGTTTTGAGTTATGCTTTTCTGTTTCAGTTTGCTAGCTTTATTACTATCCCACCTAAAATGAATAAATCATTGCTGTCTTCAGTTATATTTTTTCCTGTTTTGAATTCCTAAGCATCACCATTATCCATGGGCAGGATCAACCGCAAAAAATTTGCTCCCAAATTGGATTATGCACTTTTGATGGGACTCGTGGTGTAAGGTTCGACTCAAATTACTTCTTGTGATTCCATCTACTGGAGATATTGCGCTTGTATTGCTAGCTTGACTAAATGCTAATGATTGATCTTGGTACTCACTTTTAGTACTTGTTTTGGCTGACCAGCATGGGCATCCAGAGTGTTGTGAATGAGGATATTAAGAAAGCATCAGGTGGTCTGCATGATGCCATGTGTTCTACTTGTGAGATGGCTGTTGTTTGGATGCAAAACCAGCTTAAGCAGAATCAAACACAAGATCGCATACTTAACTATGTCAACCAGGTAACATTAATCACAGTTTTGACATATCTTTATAAATTCCCTTGATACCTGATTGTACTTTCTGTAATTGCAGCTATGTGAGCGGCTGCCTAGCCCAATGGGAGAATCAGCTGTTGATTGTGATGGTTTGTCTACCATGCCTAATGTTTCATTTACAATTGGTGGAAGAGTTTTCCACCTTACCCCTGAGCAGGTAAGATACAATCGTTCCAGCTTTGATTTTCTTTTTGTTTTTATACGGGTCTATCCTGAATTAAATTTACAGTTGGGCAGCACCTCTTTATCTCTTTCATATGCATATCATTTGATCTGCTGCATACTGCATCGAATCTTTTCGTACATTATTTAATATACAGATACATTGATGACCATGGCGAAGATATTTGAACCTTTATAATGATTTTCATGCATGTTGACTTTTGATTACTTATTCATTTAATTTCAATTTTTTTGGTGATGGCAATCAGTATGTCCTCAAAGTTGGTGAGGGAGAAGTAGCTCAATGCATCAGTGGATTCACGGCACTGGACGTTCTTCCACCTCGGGGTCCCCTCTGGTAAATTTTGATCCTCTCTAGTTAATAGGGTCTAGTAACTACTAAAATGAATATCTGGTTCTTAGATAGGCATCTCTAATGATAACCATTTAGCTTGGATGGACCAGCCTTACTCTTGGTACTTAATTCCCGATGGTTCATTCTGCTATTCGCCTTGATGCAGGATCTTGGGGGATGTTTTCATGGGTCGCTACCATACCGTGTTTGATTATGGCAACATGAGGGTTGGATTTGCAGAAGCTGCCTAAATAAATTATTTCGGCTGCAGTTTTCTTAACTGTGCTTGTGCTTGGGGCTGTGTATGGATGTTCATCATTACCTCTTTTAGACTCGGTCTCCCACTCTCCCTGTATGTAAACACGCATGTAAATACATGAGCGTGGTATTTCCTTGTCACGAAACAAATCAAATACTATTACCACTTGCGCTGTCGGATTTCGATATTGATTTTCATGTTGATTAAACGCCATGTCGAGATAAAGTAATATAATTCTGGGTATAATAATCACCATCCTTCGCAGAGCCGGTTTTATGTTTAATTTGACATGGGCCAGCGCCTCGTTCTTTTTGAACCACTTGATATCACTGGATGAGCTTGTGATTTTAGATTCTTTTATCTTCTCGAGAGATAGTCGTATGATCAGGGTAATGTTTCTATAATAGATTCTTGGTAGTTTCCTTCTTTCCATCTCTTTTCCTTTTGATCATGATTCTTTTCCCTAGAGCCTAAACAAAGAGAAAGGGAAAGGTCCGTATTTCATCGGATTGTATGCTTCAAACTTGAGCCTAGAGAAAAAGATAAATTTGTTTGGGGCATTTTCGTCCTGGTAATATTGGATCCCAAATAGTAGTGGTATAATTTAATTGTATCCACTGTCTTAAGCATCCATCTCCAAAGAGAAACAGAGTATTGAGTGCCCACGGGAATTGAAGGCAGGGAAGTAGCCTTGTCCATAGCCGAGAAAGTAACTTGCGAATAACTGAGTGTTTTTCCTCATTATCAAGCAAACCAATTTGAGTTTTCTTTTTTTCTTGGCGATACAGGAATGCCTATGCACTTAAAAGAGGGGAAATCATGGTTTCGGGGTGTGGCTTCCGCTGCACTGCCGCTAATTGATGATGGTCAATGCACAATTAACCTTTCCAGAACTTCGAGGTTTGATGTTCCTTATACCAGCAACCAGTCAAACATTGAAATTAGGGGGGGGAAAAAAAAAAGTTTCCATTGTTCCTGTAACCTGCAGTTAGTGGTGACGTTCAATTCAACATATACGGCCCAGGCCTAGTGCATCTATAGAGCTTTTACTAACATAGTAATTCGTCTGCCTACCTTTGCTTATGCACCATGATTGCTTTGATGGCCAGATTGCCTAGCTCACTGTATGTCATCAAATATTTTACTAATTGATTTTTCAACGGCGCCAATTATGAGGAAGTGTAAAAGGAACGGCGTCGCCAATCCTTGGGGGTCAATTTCAGATAAAAACTGCAGATCTTAGTAGGGCATATCTTGCTTGCTGCATTGGTAGCTGTAAAGGGCGGGCTTAGAACTTTAACTTAATTTTACATATCCAAATATAAAGTGTTGATGCTGCCACCGTCATGGTGAAAGATCTTTTAGGAGGTTACCGTTCATAGCTCCACTATCCAGATCAGAAAGAGCAAATGGACGGAAAGAATATGCAGGTGGAGGATCACAAGATATCAGACTTTTCCATTGGAATTGCTTGCTAGTTACTCAAAAGCACAAACCCCCTATTACATTCACTAAGTTCAATCAAACCCAACTTTAAGATCTGGTTAATATAAAAGTTTTATTATCCTATCATTAGCGTACGTAAGATGCTACTACTAATCACTTGAGCTTTACAATTTTGTGGATTAAATAAAACAAATGAAAGTCTGCGTCTTGCCGGTCTTTCTTTTCTAACAAGTTCTAGCATAGTCGTCATAAATTAATACTACTCGGTTTCGCCAAACTTTTGAAATTAATGGAAACAATACTACACAATTGTGTCTGTTAGCAGAATTCCATGTGATTGCCGATTTCACATTGAAAAGTTAGTGCCAGTTTCCCTTGGATGTTGGGTGCGTACGCTGTATAGTCTGGGTAGGAGCGAAATTGGCTGACTTATCAAAAAAAGAAAAACATTGACAGCCAGAGGGTCTCTATAAAAGTAAGTACTTAGTTACATCAGGCGGGCAGGTATCAACCTCATTCCGTACACAATTTTCTAACTGTACTACAATTAGTAGTTCGATATCGTCTATGAACATTGTTATTACATTGTCCCAAAACGAGGCAAAGCTTGAAGATTCTCTGTGGTTTAACTTTTTATTCCTTTTGGCTAACTAGAACAGTAGTAGATGCTGTCTTTGTGGGCACCTAATTACAGCTTGCAAGCAAAGTTAAACACCTGAACGCGGCGGGTTCATTCACATAATTTTGGCTTTGCCGCCGCAAAAGTCCACTTAGCTTAAGAAGGGATATTCCTCATAATCACCCCCACCCCCATTAATCACGCTACCCTGGCACGTGCTCACATGTCTTCATGTGGTTGGCTTTTTTACCCCCAAGCCTGGCTTATATAAACCACCGTCCAGGGACAGCCATCCAAGCTGGCAAAACCCTCCCCTTTTTTGCCATCTGTTTACTTCCCACCAGAGAACATCCAACTTTGGGAAACGGACAAAAGGCAGGAAGAGAGAATGGATTGCAGTGTCTAAGGAACAAGAATAGAGAATCTTGTCATATAATTTGTACAAGGTAAAGGTACCAAGGTATTATACTCCAAAAACAACCCTAGGACAAGTCAAAATAGTTTTTTGTACTTCTCATATATATAGTATAGCTATTAGCTAACAGCCCCCCCCCCCATATACAAATACCCAACACCAAGCTAAACCCAACAAAAATCCCAACTCTTTCTCTCATCTAAAGCTTCTCTCTCTTCTTCCCCTCCTTCTCTCATGGAGTGGACTAGAGGACGCACCATCGGCCGTGGCTCCACCGCAACCGTCTCACTAGCTGTTCCTGCTTCCTCCGGTGAGCCCTTTGCGGTCAAGTCCACGGAGCTATCTCACTCTATGTTCTTGCAACAGGAACAGCACTTGCTGTCCAAATTAAGATCCCCTTACATAGTTAAGTACATTGGCTTTGATATTTCCTACGAGAACAACAAGCAAATGTACAATCTTTGCATGGAGTATGTCCATGGCGGCACCCTCTATGATGTGATCCAAAGGCACGGAGGTCAGCTAGATGAGCCCACAATCAGATTATACACCCGCCATATCTTACAAGGCTTAGATTATTTGCACACCAATAGGTTGGTGCATTGTGATATAAAGAGCCAGAATGTTCTGGTAAATGAAGATGGAGCCAAGATTGCAGATTTCGGCTGTGCAAGAATTGTTGAAGAAGAAACGGCAGACATCAAGCGAGGCAGAGCTGTGTCAGCATTTTCCGGCACACCGGCATTTATGGCACCGGAGGTGGCGCGCGGAGAAGAGCAAGGTTTCCCGGCGGATGTGTGGGCTGTGGGGTGCACAATTGTGGAAATGGCAACCGGGAGCAATCCATGGGCAGAGCTAGATGACCCAGTGTCCGCTTTGTACAGAATTGGGTTCTCCGGTGATGTTCCTGAGTGTCCAAGATGGTTATCACAGGAGGGTAGGGATTTTCTGAGCAAGTGTTTTAGGACAGATCCAAAAGAGAGATGCACCATCAAGGAGTTACTTGATCATCCATTTCTTGAAGAACTTGAGTTGAGTTTAGTGGAAGTGAAGGAGTTCACAATGAGTTCTCCCAGTTGTGTGCTGGATCAAGACTATTGGGATTCAATGGATGATGCATTGGAAAGTCCTCAGGATTTGACAATCCAAGGTTGCCTGGATTCTCCGGCTGAGAGGATCAAGAGGTTGATTGAATGTGGCTTCTCATCAGTTTCAAATGTTCCCACTTGGACATGGGAAGAAGATTGGGTTACAGTTCGAAGTGGTGATTTTGAGGAGACTGGAAGTGATGTGATCTTAGCAAACGAACTGCCCTCAGGTGCAACAGAGTTATTGTTGTCAGATTTGATTGATTATGATGATCAAGAGCTTGCAAGATCAATACTTGATCAAGATTTGCCATCTCAATTCAACAGAGAAGATGTCAGTGGTAGTAGTATCAGTAGCGATGTTAGGTCTAGTAGATTAGATGATTTACCATTGGATTACTACAACAATGGGGATTTGAACACTGTTGGTGTAGATGATTTTGTACCAAACTTGTCCATTCTTTGCAATGCAATATCACTTCTTGTTTTTGTCACAATCTCTATTAGTTCTATTCCAAAATTAGTAATTGTTTCTTTAATCGTGGGAAAACAGTTTGCAATCATAAGTTAAGAGCGGCCTTCATTTGCGGATGAAGTTAACTTACATCCTCCAAGTTCTCTGTTTTTGTGCAGGGGTCATCTATGACTTAAATTTCACAACTTTTCCCTGTGTGAATAGAGAAGACCCAAGTTAGATATTTCAAAGTCAATGGTGCCTTTTTGTCATTTTAAAAGGTCAGTTAGGAAAAAAGTCAATCAAGTACTAGTAGTTAGCTTAGCTTCCCCCTTGGCATTAAACTTGAGGTCTTGCAATTTGCTTATAGGTTAAAACCTAGGCAGCCTTTATGGCACCAGTCAAGGGATGCCGTTCCACCAACACCGACAGTGAGTGAGCCACTCTATGTGGGTATGGATTTGGTCTACGATAATGGAAGTTTGAATGTCCCAATCCCTAGTTGCTAGGTCCACTAGCTACCTCCGTACTTGTAATAGATTTACCTTTTATTTTTTCTTGGCCCCTTGAAGATATGGAACAGCTTGGATTCCCACATCTACAAATGTGAAAATCACCACTTTCTGCAATTTTGTAATACTCATAATAATAAGGCTTTGATTTCTATGGGCATGTTTTTTTTTTTTGAGAATCATCTATGGGCATGTTTTGATTGAGCATCTCTTGCAAAAGAAATCACCTTATGCTAACAATCATGGACATGGGGAATATTAGGACAATTTGGTGGGTAAAACTTCATAATTTTCCCTCTGTTGATGCATTAAATTGTGTCCATGATTTTTCTATTGGGGAGAGTTGCATTGACTTGTTGCAACTTAGACATCATCTCTGCAACAGTTGCTAGAGTGGGTGGGAGCCTAGAAGCCTTAAAAGACTTTAGGTTTACGTTGTTAATGATCAAGCGTGCTATGACTTCAAACAAAGTCAACCATTCTCATTCATCAAGTCAATCACTTACTTTTAGGTGAGAAAAAAAAAAAAAAGAGGAAGCTTTCGTTAAGCAAATGGTGGGAGGAGGATTGACATGTTAAGTCTTTTTGATAATGCGAGGAAGGAAAGACCAATGTGAAACAATGACAACCAACCAAGTACAAGGAAAAAGAACCACAGGACTGGGTCTAGAAAACAATCAAAACCCTCATTAATTTTCTAATCAACTATTATTAATTTTCAGCACTAGAAGGTCAAGTTGTCCCAGTTGTCTTGCATCTTGCACCATCTTATAGAATATAGACAATCGTAAAAATATATGATTAATTTGCAAGAGTTCACAGGTCCTATAGTAGTTAGATGCCATTGATAATGAAGATTGGTGGTGAAACGACAAAAAAAAAAAAACGTTTTTTCGCGACCTAGACCCATAATCGAAGCTAAATATTAATCAAGTATAAAAGAAAATATATGCAAGCTTGACCCAGACCCATAATCGAAGCTAATATTGATTAAGTATGGAAAAAAATATATGCATCCTTTACAGGTTTCTTGAATGTCATTTATCAAGGCCAATGTACATACTCTCAGCTATTACCATGAGGCCGAGAGGTCTTGACTTATATAATAAAAGGGCTAACTATTAGCCATATTTTGGTTTCATATCATATATGGAGGCCCTTTGTCACTTGTTTTCTTGAAGTATTATCAGATTCCTTATGTAGAATTGGCTTCATGGACATGAGTTCCCAGAATTTTCTTCTTGTCATAATTCTCCTGCTGGTTAAATCTTTGCATCTCCTCTAAATCTTTCCGGACTAGATGGAGTTCTTTGATGTAGTAGTGTAGCCTGTCTATCATCATTGCAAGGAACAGAGAAAACCCTGAAACACAATCCAGTTATTCAATGATGAATTTTGGGAAAGTAGTAATATGCATGGAAAAAAATGATCTGCCTCTAAAATTTTCCGCCTCAAGAAATGGAGAAGCATCCAATTCACGTTCTTTCAATCAAATAGTATTAATTGCATTTTGTTTTTTTCGTTTTGAATCCAATAATATATTACTTGCATTCTGTTAACCATTATGCTTGTTGTCAAAGTGTGTAGGCATGGATTAATTGACATGTATATTCTTATACTACGATTTTAGTGAACAGTATTTTGTCTGTTTTTTTTTTTTTTTTGAACAGAGCATTTTGTCTGCTCTGTTCGACATTATGTACACAATCATGTCCCTATATTATACAACAAAATCTCATCACAATCAAAGTGTTGTTTAATCTTTTCTCCTAATTGAAGGATTAAATTTCTTAAGTATAGTGTTAATTATGTGAAGAGAATAATCCTTTAATTATACCCAATCATGTCCAGTAAATCCTTCATTATAGGCAATCACAATTGAATATGAAAGACTTATATACCGATTGTACCAATTAGATCTAATTATTGAATTATTGATTTTGGCAAGATTTTGTTGTATTTCATGTAAGGATATGATCATATAATTAATTGCTATTTTTCTTATTTCTCTAGATGCTCCTAAGTGAGACTGTACATTTATATCAATTCATCCAATAATCATATTTTCTACAAAAATTTCTGTAGGTTTTGACAACTCTCAAAAATTTAAGCAATTATGTCCATTGTCCACTGACAAGACAATCCATAACCACCTTAATGTTTTTGAATGGGTTTTGGACCATTTTATTCTAGCCATTTTGGATTCAGCCAAATGAAACTATACCTACCCAATGTTTTTTAAAAATAAATTAAGCTGTCCCTGCCTCATTTGAATCAAACATTTTAGCTTTAGCTATATTCTCAAATGCCCCAATATTGCATTTAAGTATCTCCCCGCCACAATATTGCTGGTCAATCACCGACTCAAATAATTAGTCTAGGATATTTTAGTTTCCTGTAAGCTTAGTAATAGAAATATCCACAGCTGCAGGCATAAAGTGGGGGGTAATCATGTTGTCGTAAAGTAGTCTACCCGACAGTCCAAACCTTACAACTCTAATGGAATAACGATTAGTTAGGCACTAGGCAGGGTGGACTTCCCTCCTGTTCTGCGCCCCAATCATTCATGAAACAATACAAGAGAGAAAAAGTGTATATACAAGTAGAATGTTTAATCAAGTAATCAAGGTCATGAGCAAATGAGGTTTACCCATGATAGAAGCTTCCAGAATTCGTTCCGCCATAAGAACTTCATCAGTGGAAGAAACCACACCGGCTTCCTGGCTGCGTCTCCGAATCTGCATCACATTATTCAGGACAGAGGCAAACACCACAAGTATGGTTGCTACCACAGTTTTTGCCACCAATGGACCTTTCCCTTGTTTCATGAGGTCTATCCCCATCATCACAAGCTTCCTTAGAGGGGTTCTAAACACAAGTGTCAGAATCAGAGCCATTTCCGTGAATACAATTGTGAACAAAAGATTGATCATGTTGACAAGATTCTGGCAAAGTTTTCTGGTTGCTCCTAAAGAAACGACAAAGATGCTACTGGGGTGAAATATGCATGAAAAGCAAAAATGAAGCTGGAGCAGATATGGTTTTAAAATAATATTGTACAGGGAATCTAGGACTATTTAGGTGCTTTCCGAGACTTGGAATTCAATTAAAGAACTATACTTTCCATGACCCGTTGGAATGAAGATATCCTTGATGTGGGGAAATGAACTTACACCTTACTTTGTCTTTTCTTTTCTTTTTTTTTTTTTTACACATTACTTTTAGTCAAAAGATGCTGCAACTAGCTGATTAGTTAAGCAGATTCCATAGTCATGCTAAGAGTAAACGGAGGGTACAGATTTCTTAGCGGCTCGCTCGATAAGGAATGGATGAATCGCAACACAAATAACTTGTTGGTTATAGAATGTTATGCAATTTCAATAACGACTGTAAGAAATAAAGCCATCCATGTAGCAAAAAGATTAAAACCATTTATATAAACTTCACAGCAGTTAGGTATTGGTACAAGCCCCTTAAGAATATAATCTCTTTTTTTTTTTCAATTAAGAGAGTAATAAAACAAGGACAAGCAGTGATCCGCCTCTCATTCTAGGTTAAATTATGACAAGCCGCAAAAAACTCATGATAGGGCATATCAACAAACAAAGCCCTACGGAAACTTGAATCTCCCAAGTATTTATTGTTGTCCAAGAAACTATAACCAATCGTTAGTGTAGCTGAAAAATCATGAAAGTGAACACCAATTCGTTTGGTTTTCATATATCAAGAAGTAGCCTGCGAGGATCCTCCACGACATCCTTGATGCGGCGGAGGAAGAAAACTGCCTCTCTGCCATCAATCAGCCTATGATCATATGTCAACGCGATGTACATCATTGGCCTCGCAACAACATTGCCTCCAACAACCATTGGACGGCTCACTATGGAGTGCATGCCCAAAATGGCAGACTGCAAAAACATATAAATAGTGAGATTTTTCAAATCACCACCAAAATAAAATTTAGCATTAAGCGAAATCTAAGTTGAAAAATATCAGCCAGATTTAAAGGACTTGTGCAAGAAAAATTCTATCCATAATCTCGTTGAATAACTATGCATCCATAAACAAAACATAGATTTATTTTAACAAACGGATGAACAGCACCTTCAGCCAAGTTGAAGATTATACTACTGAAGAAAGCCATGAATATTCCACACAAATTATCAACTTGTTACAACAGTTGAAAACCAAACCTGAGGAGGATTGATGATAGGTGTACTCAAAAGGCTTCCGTAAACACCACCATTAGATATTGTAAATGAACCTCCAGCCATCTCATCAATTGATATGGATCCATCATTTGCCTTCTTTGCAAGGGTGTTGATCTCCTTCTCTATATCAGCAAAATTCATCTTATCCGCATTACGGATAACTGGGACGACAAGGCCCTGAACAAACAAGAACCGAATAATGTGATTAGTAAGAGTGCATAGCCCCAGGCAATAATCACTCATAAATCTGTCACTTGAATACAATAGAGGGCTCGAGCACCTCAAAAAATGAGAAGACTCATTTTAGTAGAATTCAACAATTTTAGTAGAATTCAACACTTCGACTCCTTCACTCTTTTATGAAATTTCACAAGCCAACTAGAGGCTAGAGCAGAAGGAAGCAAAATGGTAGAATATACTAGCAACAAAATTCAAATGGATGGAGCCAAGGTCCAGTATGCCACAGGGTAACTATAGGGCAGTGATAAAAACGGCTGACGCTTCACAATGTATTCCAGTCAGAGAACGGTCCTTGCCATTGGCAATTTTGCACAAAGCAAAAAAAGATGGCACACTCCATTAGTCGACGCTGGCATTCCAATGACCAGCAATTTTGTGCATCAAGTTAACAAACATTGTTAAGAGCCAGATTCACAGTGGATATAGCATGCTTGCCATAAGTAAATAGTTGTCACTTCTTGACCAATACAAACAATCCTTAGTGCAGAAATGCCAATAGCTAAGCCAACTCTGAATACCATGTGAGGTAAGACTAATTTGGACAGATAATCATGACCTTTCAATAAGACCCTAAAAAGCATTCACAATTAATACCAGATTGAGACAGAAAACTTGATGGCCCAGGGCTGGTACCGAATATGGCAACTTGATACGGAAAGCAAAAGCTCCGATCCAATAAAAGGGAATAAAAACAAACCTTTGGAGTGCCAACAGCTATACTGATATCTACATAATCTCTATATATGATATCATCCCCATCAATAACTGCATTTATAATAGGTTGATTCTGAAGCCCACTGACAGCAGCCTGAAAAATTTTACAAACATGCGAACAAAGGAAAAATGAATAACAGAGACCAGCACACAAGAAGATTACGCCAAATAGTTTGTCTACACAATTACATTACTAATAACAAATTGCGTACCTTCACAAATCCAGACATGAGGCCCAACTTTACACCATGCTTTTCAACAAAAGCATCCTTGTAATCAGACCGAAGCTTCATCAAATTGGTCCTATAGTGAGTGAAAAAGTCCATGAATAGAGGAAAAAGTGAGAAAATACCACTTGTTTGTTACAGCTGGAGAACCCATCTCGATTCAAAATGTCAAAGACAAAATAATGTTTGGGCAACAAGAAGAAAAACTGAGGGGCATGGAGCGACCAGTCATAAAATTATTTCACTCACATATCAACTTCATTGAATGTTGTCAACATAGCAAACGTATTCTGAGAGTCCTTCAACCGGGTTGCAACCCTTTTACGGAGCCTTGTCATTGGGACCTGTAATTAAGGCACCAAGGCCACGACATCAGTGCTTTACTGAGACAGTTCATGTCAGTATAGTAAAAGCAAACAAGTACATAGGAAGACACATTATTCCAGGGCATACAACCCACAAAAGCTTACTCGTCTTTCCCTATCCTTTGGAGGAAGCTGGGGCTCTGAGGCAGAGCGTTTAGGAGGAGGTGGAGTAGGTGTCTTAGGCTTTTCCGGAGCAGGAGCAGTTTCAGCCTTTGGCTTCTCCTTCACTTCATCCTTTTCCGAAGAAGTTGATGGCTTAGATGCAGCCTTCTCTGGTATTTTCTCAGAGGGAGCAACATGAGCTACACCTTCACCAGACTTTGAAATAACAGCAATCTTGGTTCCTGGTTCTACAGTTTCCCCTTCCTTAGCAACAAACTGTCACAATAATGTCAAAGAATTATTAATAGTAGTTATCCGAAAAACACAACCTGCCCCCAGAATACCATACAAGTACTACAAAAATATAGAGGTGATACCTCTTTTATCACACCAGCTCCTGGACTTGCAACATCAATTGTCACCTAAAGAAAATATAAACAGCATTTAAGAGACATAAGTGGGTGATGTTCAATGCAGAGAAAGTATGGTCATGAACATCTTAATTACGGAGTACAAACTTTATCCGTCTCTATTTGAGCAATTGGCTCGTCAGCTTCCACTCTATCACCAGGACCTGCACCCAGAGTTTCACAGCATGATCAGGAACTTGTAACACATTCAAAAGTATTAAAAAATAATAAATATGAGAAATTGAAATTATTGAAACCATACTCTTCAAAAATTTGGCCAAAGTGCCATCACTGATGGATTCACCCATAAAAGGGACAACGGCATCAACCAAATCCTCTACATAAGAAAGAAGATTCAACAATGTCACAAACTTTCAGATACAATATACTGCTATGATAGACATAAATAAAAGGTCCTTGCAGGGTAAAAACTCCTCTTAGATAGCTCTAAAAGACCATTATGAACAGATCACCAATCCATTTTGCATTCAGGATGCAATCAATGAACAATTTAACAAAGTATACCATAAAAAATAAAGGGCGTCAGCAGATTTGCTAATTAACATTGAACGGTCCACTGTTGCTGGTCATTTAACAGCTTGATCCAAGGTAATGCCTCCAAAATGCAAGAAGGGCTTAAAGAGCATTGCAACTATTCAATTAGCTTCATTGAAGAAGCTACCCTTAGTTACTGGAAATAGAGTGGAGGAGCCACCAACAGGTCATAGACATCCACAACTAAGTTCTACCCCGTTAATGTCTTATTTGCACTAGTCTATAATAAAAAGGAATTTGCAGTTTTAAGCAATCGCTATGAGACCACACCTTAGAGCAAAGAAACATACGAGCATACAAATAAGAGAACAAAGAGATGCAGGTATAAGGGATGAATGTTTCAAGAAGGCAGAGTATTTAATGTTGTACCACTGTCTGACGAAAATGCCCTGCTCCATATTTTCTTGGTAGATACAAGCTCAATGCTGGAAGCAACATCCCTGCGTAAAATGAAACTCATTAAAGTAGATAGAGTAACTAACCGAATCAACGCTATTAGCACAAGATTGACCTAATTTATTTACAATTCATATGGAACTGAGGTACAGAAATGTCTATCTTAAATATGGAGATATTTGAGGTCTAACAATTAATCTGCCACACAATCCAATGACTTAAGGCAACTTAACCGTACGTGTAATTGAAGTTCACCAACAGATAACGATGAGAAAAGGGAAGTGACAGTGTTAAAATACAACGCAAGGGTCTTTGTTATCTGGACAATGATAAATAAGCTTAGAACCCTTGTTCCATTTGTTTAATAACAACAGTCTTGTTTTTCGTAGCCCTTGGTGCTTTGTGGTAACAGAAGGGAAAAGACATCAGGTTCTCCGCTGACCCAGCTCGGTGACAGTTGATCTACATCTCATTTCTACCAAATCCTAGCCCCACCAGCTTCCATCATCAATGGCATTCCTAGAGCACAACTAGTGATTAACCTAATAAAACACCTCAAAATAGAGTGGTAATGACACTAACCTCACGAAACCCAAATTAGCGGAGGAACCTGCAAAACGAGGGGAAAAAAAGAAACATAAAAATGAGCAAACAATTAATGTAGAAACAAAGTAAGATATGCACCAGCAAAGTTACAGTACCAGGTGCAATGAGATGGCTGAAGTTCCGGGTGTGTCCCAACCCTCTGGGATGAAGTAAGACCTGTTCACAGACCATAAATTCAAAACTCCCACACGCAAAAAAAAAATAGCTACCAAATCAACAAAAAGCCTATTTCTACGAGTACAAGCGAAAGCATAAAACAAATTGGGAGTCGGCCGTCCACTAAACCTCCACAAATTGCAAAATCACCAGAAGGATCACGAGAAAACGAGAGAAAAATAAAAAAGGTTAAGTAGAATTAAAAAATTACCTGTTCTTCGTGGAAAGAAGGAAGTCGAGATGAAGATGCCGCCGGGCGGGTGCTTTGCAGCGACTTCTTCAAAATCTGAAACCAAAACAAACCTCTAGCTAATGGAAAGATACATAGAGACAACACCAAAAAAGGAAGCAAAATGATTAGAAAATAAAAATGAAGGAGAGAATCTAACTAACCGAAGAAGAAGAGGAGCCGCCACTGGCAACTCTTCTCCTTATAACACCTAACATCATTTCCTTCGCTTCGATCTCTGCAAAAAAATCCACAAATCGAAAACCAAAAACAACCAACGATTCTCAAAACACTAATCCCAACAAACAAACAGCAGTAATCGAGAATTAAATGATAGATGGAGGGCGGTTGCGTGTGAGATTTGGTGAATGTGTGTGGCCGGGTTTGACCTGATTGGGGGAGAGCTTGATTTGACCGACCGGAGCGAAAATAACCGAATGGAATGGAATGGGAAAGGGAGAGAGGGAAGTAGGGTTTTGTTTGTTTGTTTGTTTTGTGTACTTCTGTTATTGGAGGGGGAGAGGCCGTCAAAAAAAAAAAAATGAATTGGAGCACGCTGCTGTCGTCGAGCTTTGTGAGATACGCACTGTAGATGGAAGGTAAAGCAAGCCCGATTTGGGGGTACGTGGCAGAGGCTGATTGGTGGAAAATTGGAAATGTCGAATTTGTAGGAGCTGTATTTATGAACTTTCCATTCTTATTTTAGGGAAGGAGACTGGTAAACGAGGAAATTTTTTCTCTATATATATATGAACGAGGAAAGTTATATAAATACTATATATATAAAAGAGTTGAAAGTTGAGAGGAATGAGTAGCTAGATTTGTCATTCAAAATAATAAGAATACCATAAATAATTATACACTAAATAATGGAGTAAAGAATTCCAAATTACTAACATAACAGTAGATAATATTGTGGAGGTGTAGTAAGCATACTTATTAGAAATCTAGTTTGATTTTGTATTTCTAATATAATTCTTTGACACTCACTTTGATTCCATATTTTACTAGATTCTATTTAATTTTGCCCCAATTAACATTCATGAGCTGTGTAATTTATTGACCAAAAAAAAGGTGTGTAATTTAGTTATTGTACTCCATTTGTTTGATCAAATCACCCTTATAAATATCACTTTGGTGTCAAATTATGATTCCAATATTCTCATTTCATTCCTAATATGTAATCAATTTAACATCCATCATATTGAGAAGTTTAGGTTTTAAAAAGTTTCCCAATGAGAATAGATCACCAAGTTCAATGAGGACTTATAATAATACAATTACAATTATCCATTGACAGGCTAATTGTATAACTAGAAGAAAAAAAAACCTTAATTAAGTATAAATCTCATAACCATCCATGGCAATTCTTGATTTCTCAATTTTGGAATTACTAGTAGTAACTTCAACACCATACTGTTGCTATTAAAGTTTGAACGGCATAGAAGCTGGATTTGCACCCTGATTCGCAAACATATCAGGAATTCTTACATGTTTATTCAAGTCAACTAAGACGGCGGTTGCAAATTGATGAAGCTTCTGGAAACAAACAGAGGGAGGAGAAAATTTTCAATCACGGCGGTGATAATGTTGACCAAGTGCTTCTTGTTGAAGAAAGATTTCTGGGCTTGCAATAAATGTGATTAAAATGTGTTTTACGACTTCGAAGCTTCTTGCGCGAAAAGGAGCAGAACCAAAATTGTAACATTCATGTATCAAAATAAAAATAAAAAAGAAAAATGGGTACATCACATTAATTATAGTAAAGCATTTTCTAGTGAGTGAGTTTTTTCGCAAAAATAAAAAATTAGGTTGAGGTATGTTTCCCTGAGTTTAGGGGGAGGATATATAGATCACTGATCATGCAAGCACTTACAATAATATTTACGGTTTAATAAGAAAATTCCTGATTTTCTTAACTTTTTAATGCTAATATTGAAGCATTAATAGATATGCTTTACTGAATAACTGAAATCAAGAATTACAAGTACACAAAAGTCACGCATCCATAACTACCGATCCTCGGATGCTATCTTAGCTTTGGTGTGCACTGATGTAAAGATGCGATTCTGCAGCTTAAAACTGAAGCCATGATCCTTACCATTTGAGCTATAATAAATTTGTGAATTTTGGTGTATCAAATTTACTGAGTCCTGATCAGTGTATTTTCATTTCAGTTTGAGGCTCTAAATGAGCTAACTTTCATGCACTTTATGTGCATGTTTATTGTATGTACACATTATTAAAAGAAGTCACACATCCAGATAGTGACTGATAACATAAGAGAGATAATACAAGCAAATATTAAGAAAACAACACTACCAGGGGCGGATTCGGGGGAAGCAGGGCCCAGGCCCCCCTAAAATCCTTTCAAGTATATATATGGTAACTTAGTTACATGAAATTGATGGTGGTTCGATGGTAAAGCGCGCGCTAAATGAGAAGTAGAGCTTGAATTCGATACTCAAATGCATTTTTTTGTATATTTTCCCATTTGTGCTATTAGCGTTGATGTCGGGCCATGATCTCAGATTCAGCACAAGCTTAAACTATGCCAAAATTGTAAGGGAACTCAAATTGTATAGCTGAGTGCAATCGGGTTGAGCATTGCTAAGTTCGACTCGAATTTGTTAAAAGTCCAAGCTCAAGCCTAAGCTCAGCTCGAGTTGAGCTTATGCTTGAGCTTAATGGATGATGGATGAGTTTGAGCTTGGCTTGATTAAGTTCGATAATACAAACTCAACCAAAATCCAAGCAATAACAAGAATATGAAAAAAAAGGCACTCATTTTTGCAAAAAAATATAACAAATTGTTAGTGAAGACTTTTGTTAGAATATAAATCTTCAAATTATATATATATATATATATATATATATATATATATATATAATATCAATGGACATGTAGCATATTGGTACTCTTGTATAAAAACAAGCGGTGAGGTTTCAGATTCGAGTCTCATCGAGTAGTATAAAAAAAAATTATATACTAGTCGCTGAAAGTGGATATAAATGGTAGCATACTAACAATAATGATTATTGGCATATTATTCATGTTTACAACCAATATATATATATGGATTTTTTTATCTTGTGCCCTAGGGGCACATGATAAACCACTAAATATAGAAATAAATTTCCAAAATTAATGAATATCATTCCCCAAGTCTGAAATAACCTTTCATGGTTATATACTAAATTAATTGCACAACACAAACATGGTTTATGTAAGGGTTATTTTAGTCACTAAGGAAAATAATAATCATTAATTATGATAATTTATTTTCTTATTTAATGACTTATCATATGTCCCTAGGGCACAAAATAGAAAAAAAAAGAATATATATATATATATATATATATATATATATATATATATATATATACACACATATATTTTGCCTCGCTTCGTTTGATTAATTATTCATCATGTCCCTCAGCTTAAAAGCTTTGCTAATTCCTTTTAGCTTTTCTAAAATTTTGAAAGAAAAAAGAAAAGAAAGAATTGAGTCATCTTTATTTTGCGATAGTGCTAGCTGTATGTTATGCATGGGATTGGAGAAAGAAGCATCGTGGAGTTGTGAACCGCACTTATAATTAAGTTTTTATTTTTCATCATATGGAGTTATTATTAGAAGGAGCATATTTTATTCATAATCCAGCAAAAGACGAAAGATACACTTCTTTTAAAACAGGAAACGAAGGTACGTTCACTAATGACGTACGGTTGATCACAAGCATGCAAAAGCACATAGTTCAATATTACCATATAATTAAGGCCCTGCCATAAGTAACTTATTTTATGCAAACCCCATGCATCTTAGTTAATCAGCTTCAAGGGAATCCACCACCTCCTACTCCACCACCAGCGCCACCACCAAAACCTCCACCAGCTCCACCGCCTAGTCCACCACCACCACCACCTCCACCTCCAAACCCTCCTCCACCTCCACCACCAAGACCGCCCCCACCACCAGCACCCCCTCCAAAGCCAGCACCTCCACCACCACCTCCCCCTAATCCTCCTCCACCCCCTGCACCCCCGCCAACGCCACCACCAACTCCACCTCCAGCACCACCACCAAAGCCAGCTCCACCTCCTAATCCGCCTCCTCCGCCTCCACCAAACCCACCACCACCTCCACCACCAATCCCTGGACGACGAAAGGTCTTCTCATCAGCAAAAGAACCAGCTTCCTGATCTGCCGTGAGCTTCCTAGCACTGATGTCCAAGACCAGAGCGCCAAGAACCAAAGCAAGAAGGAAAAGAAACCTTGATGAAGCCATTTTTGGCCAACTTGCAGAGCAGCTAACAGTGACTGTGATTACTGATTAGTATACGTGAAGTAGGAACCGAGGGAGGGATTATATAGAGACGTTAAAGACTAAGATGGGGAGTGCATGCAAAGAGAATGGTCATAAATTTTGCTCATCTTCTTATCCAACAACCATATTTGTTGAGAGTGAGAATTAATGCACCTGGGCCAACCCAATCCTCTCCGTTGAAAACAGGCCTCACGGGCCCTAGTCCAATCATGACCAATATAGAAAATTTCAAACGGAGATTTTAGTAGACTTTTTTGAGAATTAATTTTGTTAGAGATTTTAAATGTTTTTTTGGTGAAAAGTAGAGATTTTAAATGGAAGACATAGAATGACACCGCCCAATAAATATGCAAAAGATTTCCTGTTTAGTTGTCGGAAATGGTCTTAACTCTTAAGACCGGATTTCTCTTTTTCTTGATAATTTTTAATTAAAAGGAAGAAATTTACATGGCTTTTTTATATTTGTAAAGTCTACAAGTTGGTCCATTAATATCCGATAGGAATTTGTCATCAACGGCCGATCACAAAAGGCAATAATAGATTAATTAAAAGCTAACCCACCGGGAATTAAATGTACAGAGAGCGGGATTTTAAGTCAAATATATACTACATTTTTCTTAATTACTCTTTTTTCTTTTCCCCTCTTTTGAGCAATAGTGGGGATTGGGAAAGACAAAGAGTGTCATTTATGACAGCAAGGGAAGTACAAGCCCAATTACGTACGATGCTGTTTAACAAAAATTTAATTAGTCAATAAGTACTATATATCATGCCTATCGTTATGGAGCTTCTTAATTCAATATAGCATTCGCAACCATAAAATAATAAGAAGCCAAACCATGAGCACAACATAACGATTGTGCAAAACATACCGTAGTATATATGTTACTACTAAAATTAACTAAGAACTTATGGCGCTGTTTGTGGTTTTAATTAGCAATGGTGGTTGTGTGGGTTGGGACATTTTATTGGAAGTTTTGGAAATGGAGGAATGATTTGGTGTTCTCATGACTGCGAGCTCCAATTCTTTGTTTTTTTTTTTTTTCCGGGGATATTCTCACTCATTCCGTTTCAATTAGTATAAAACAAAAATATTCTCAATCAATTATCTGGCCGTAAGCGGCGGGGTTGATTGTATTAGCTAGTAGCTCTAGTCAGGATGGTACTTTTCATTAGACTTGGATAGCTAGCTAAACTCTTTTTTTTTGTTGGGGTCAAAATAGCTAAACTCTGATTGATGTGAGTAGAATTGGCATGTAACCTAAGTCTCTAGCAGGCTTCTATGAACTTATTGAGTTCTCTAAAACATACCTATATGATATTGGTGTTATCATAGTTAATAATATATATATGAAACGCCACGACCCGTATTTACCGTACACAGTAAACACGTGCCGGAACTGTGACGACCCAACCAAACTAAGCCCAGCATACAGTGTATACAACAGAAACACGGGCTCAACAGCCCAAAATAAAAACATCAACAACATCATAACCGGCCCAATGGCCCAACAATAGCAAAAATAATGCACAGCGGAAGACTTAATAACTCACAAAGACAATGTATACGACACTGATGCAAACTATGGATCCGAGTCCTGTCCAAGGAATAACGCTGCAGCCTGTCTGGAATGCATCAAACCTGTACCACAAATAATTCATCCTACGGGATGAAAGCCCGCGGGTGAGGGGTGAGTCCGAAGTGCTCACCGACGAAGGATAGACAATCAATATGCAACACTATAATTACTCAAAGCAAACACAGGCTAAATAGCCAAACACATCAAAACAAAGACTCGACCCAAAACCGGTCCAAGACCAAAAAGACTCAAATAAAATTCCAATTTCCAATTTTATCTTTCCGGGCCCCGTCACGAATAAGCTAGAGGTCAGACCTGGTTATCAACATATTTTGGGTGCCAGACCAAATCCAAGAGAACCCAGGGATCGACATCCCAAAAATACGAATCTAGGGATAGACATCCAAAAAATAATCACGGGATAGACATCCCAAGTATAGACATGCATATCACAAGTAACCCAGGTCACGGCCACCACGAAACAGTCTTAAACTATCGAGTCGTACCACTACTTACCACGTGACAATTATATTATCATCATCAAAACCAAATCACAGGGATCAACATCCCTAACCAATATACCAGGATAGACATCCCAATCCAAAACCAAGGATCGATATCCTTATCACAAATTATTATTCACTCCATTATACTTATGGCCAAAGACACGAAAATAAATATCCAAAACCCGACGCATGGGAATAAACATCCCAAAAACCAAATCAAAATACTGGAAGAGACATCCCAACAACAATCACAACAAATGCAACAACCAACAGTGCAATAAACATCAAACACAATAACCGAGTAATACAGGCACATATTGAAGGAAATCCATCCTCACCTTGGCATTACTCAACTCCGGAAACAATAACCGGTACCAAGGCCGGCTCCTCGGGAAACTGTCCGATATCCGAACCTATACAACAAAACTGTAACAGCCCAGGTAAAAATTTCATTTTTACCGGGACTGTTTAAGTTAATGTACAGTAATTTACCAATGATTTTTAATCTTGGGTAATTAAATTATGGTAAATTGAGTATTGGATTCTGAAACCGAGCCTTGACCCACGTTCGGGAATTTTCTGCGGATTTTACGGACCGAAGTTGGGATTTTTCCAGGTCCAGGAATCTTCGGAAAAACCGGGATTATTCTCGAATTATCGGACCAGAAATAAGATAAGTGGGTATACCGGATATTTTCTGGTCCAAGTGGGTCACACTTCACATGCAGCATAGTAACTGCATAATTGAAGTTCAATTATTCAGCCGCCAATTCCTATTTAGCCTGTGAACTATCTATTATACATGTGAAATACCAGTGATTTGCTTCCTATAAACTATTATTCTTCTGCCTTCCACATGCCATCACCATTTCCCTTCCATCTTCTGCAACCCAGCTTTTCTACTCCTCTTCCCTGCAAATTCACAACCAGTAAAACAAAAGAAAAAAAAAAAAGAAAACACAACACACACACAAATCAGCAAAACTACAGCGTTTTGCAAAGAGCCACCCCTCCTCCTTTCTCTTTTCTTTTTCTTCTCTTCCTTCACTGCCGCCGTGAGCCACCTCGCCGACCCCCCAACTGCCATCTCCAACATCCTCTCTTCCTCCTCGTCGCACCGTGTCGACCGCCGCCCTGCTCGTCCGGCTTCCCTATTTCTCCTTCCTCTTCCTTCCCTCGTGTGACGCGCGCCCGAGCCCCACCTCGACACCGCCGGCCGCAACGACGCCACCAGCACTCCCTGCCTCTGCCGGCCTCGTCACCGCGCCATCCTGCTCGCGGTCGCCGTGCCTCACGCCGTCGTCGCCTCACCAAGCAGCCCGTCTCGCCACGCCGCCACCTCTGTAAGGCAAGGTGAGCATACCCGAATGAGGAGGTCCGACCCGGGAACGTGGGTATGGGTTGACCCGCGCCTGGATGTGATTTGGGTCTGTGGATCGTGACCTGGGCCTTGGGCTCGTGGTCTGGGCTAACACGCCTGGGCCTATGCGCGGGCCTGGCCTGGGGCTGATGGGTTCTAACTGGCTGGGCTTGGGCCTTGAGCCTGGGCTTGGGTTCTGGGGCCCAGTCCGATTTAGTAAAAAAAAAGAAGAAAGAAATAGAAAGAAAATGAAATCTGGGAAGGAAAATAAAATGGAAGAAAATAAAAATGAGATTGGAAAATATATTATGCTATGGAAATAAATATTGTGAGGAAATAATTTTGGAAAAATATTATATGGTATGGAAGAAAAATAATAATTCGTAGAAATAATATTTTGGAAAGTACATACCTAGGAAATAAATTTTGGAAAGGGTATTATCAAGGTAGTAAAATACCGGAATAGTACCCGGGTATAGGAATAAGTATAGAAGGGTATTATGACACTTGAAAGTAAATGGTGAATAATGATAATAATGGAGAATTAAACCGGGGGAGTAACCGAGCCGAGTATATATTTAATTTACGGTATACAGTATTAGCATAACATTTGCATACCATCTTATGTGTGCATATTATTTGATTGATATAGGAGTTGATAACCCTTGTTATGTTGCCTGTAATACTTTGTGTGCTTTGTTGTTTGATTGAACTGCTGAATTGTTGATTGTTGGCTGAATATCTGCTGTGGATATTATTGTTGCTTTTGAACTGTGATATTGATTCTGTGGATAATATGCTGAGATTGATGTTGAACTATTGACTGTGGAAATTGAGGAAAAGGAATTGGAATTGAAACTGGAAATGATTTGAGATGTTGATATAATTGTCATGTGGAAAGTAGTGGTACGACCCAATGGTTTGAAAATTAATTTTAAGATGCTATGGTCGGTTTTTGGTTTGGTTGGCCGTCATGCCTGTGGTTAGGGTATACCGAATACCCAGTGCTCGGATATGCCGAATATCCGCAATGGCTCGGATATGCCGAATATCCGCAGAGGCTCAGATATGCCGAATATCTGGTTGGCATGACGTCGCCTGAGGTAGGGGTATACTGAATACCCAGTGGCTCGGATATGCCGAATATCCGCGGTGGCTCGGATATGCCGAATATCCGGTTGTTCTAATATGTGGATTGGTTCTTGACCTAGCATCCGGAATTAATTAATAACCAGGTACGACCCTAGCTTGTCCAGTGACGGGGGCCCGGAAGATAAAACTGGTAATAATAATTAAGCATTCTTTTGGCCTTGGCTCAGTTGTTGAGATATGTTGTTGCTTGTCTGTGTTTGTTTTAAGTATTACGGTTGCTTGCATATCACTGTTTATCCTTCGTCGGTGAGCACTTCAGACTCACCCCTCGCCTGCAGGGTTTCATCCCGTAGGTTAAGTTGTTTCCGTAGTTCAGGTACGATGTTCGATGGCTGCTGCTTTCTTCTCCACCTGACTCCGGATCCATACCACCGTTGCATGTGCATAAGTCTTCCACTGCTATTCTATTGCTTATGATGCTGTACTACATTTCCGCTGCTGTGTGATATATATTGTTGTACTGCTGAATTCCTGTGACATGTATATTACTGATACTATCTGCTGCTGCTGAGAGCACTGTGTTTGGATTGAATAATGGTCCCCGAGTGTGGGTGACAGTTGTATTGATAGTTGCTATTGTATAATATTTGCACGTTGTACTGTCTGTTCTATCATTATGAATAGTTTCGGCACGTGTTTACTGTTTTACGG
Source organism: Turnera subulata (assembly GCA_028386065.3). Lineage (NCBI taxonomy): Eukaryota > Viridiplantae > Streptophyta > Magnoliopsida > Malpighiales > Passifloraceae > Turnera > Turnera subulata. The sequence goes on along the minus strand of JAKUCV010001966.1, from coordinate 359,468 downwards.
TAAATACGGGTCGGGGCGCTTCAGTTTGGTAGCGGAGCGGGCAGTAGGTCCTTGGGTGTTGCTGTGATTATTTGTGCATAGTCTGTCATGAGTTAGTATAATATGCATGCATATACATTCTCATATAGGGTAAGACGAATGGATCCGGTTGGAGGGAATCAGCATGCACCTTCAGTGGATCTATAGCTACAGTAGCGTCCATGGAAATGTCAAAAACCAATATAACGTATGTCAAACTATCTAGGACCACGGTGTGTAAGAAAATAGCGAGTTCCAAAACGATATGTTGTATCACCATTCTTTCTCTCAAATTGTACAGGCTACTCCCAATCCAATGGACGCCCATATCACCAGTCCAATTCCCAAATGTGCAGAGACGATTCTCTTTCGTACGATAGTGAGGTTTTTCTTGCTCGGTTGGTTGTGATGAACATGGGAGGTTTCAATATCATCCTAGGAATGGATTGGTTGTCGAGATATAATGCCCTGGTGAATTGTTGGACCAAGAAAGTGCTGCTGACTTTCGATGGTGAACGATAAGTTTGGGTAACGGGTATTAAGAGAGTTGCTGCTACGCGTAGCATCTCTGCTAACCAGGATGTCGGAATGAAGCCACAAGGTCCAGATGCCTTGTTGACTCATGTCAAGGGCAAAGAAGTTCAGACTCCGGTTTCGGGAGACATCATAGTTGTCAAAGAGTTTCCAGATGTGTTTTCGGAGGATTTTCTAGGATTGCCACCTGACAGAGAAGTTGAGTACACCATCGATTTGATGCCAGGAGTGACACCTATCTCGATGGCACCATATCGGATGGCACCGAAAGAACTCCAGGAGTTGAAGAAACAGTTGTATGAGCTGTTAAAGAAAGGTTTCATCAGACCTAGTACTTCACCTTGGGGATCACCAGTCCTCTTTGTAAAGAAGAAGGATGGTAGTTTGCGCATGTGTGTGGACTACCGACAGCTGAACAAGGTGACAGTGAAGAATAAGTATCCGCTTCCCAGGATTGATGATCTTTTTGATCAGTTACAGGGAGCTACTATATTTTCTAAGATTGATCTTCGATCTGGTTACCATCAGGTCAAGATTGCAGAGAAGGACATACCGAAGACAGCTTTCCGCACTCGGTATGGTCATTTTGAGTTCACAGTGGTTCCTTTTGGCTTGACCAATGCACCTGCAGTTTTCATGTGCTTGATGCACTTGGTCTTGAACGAGTTCTTGGACAAGTTTGTGGTAGTCTTCATCGATGACATCTTGATATACTCCAAGAATAGGGAAGAACATGAAGAGCACCTGAGGGTAGTGCTTCAGAGGTTGCGAGAGAAGGAGTTGTATGCCAAGTTTAGCAAGTGTGAGTTCTGGCTTGAAGAAGTTGCATTCCTTGGACATGTTGTATCCGGGGATGGAATTAAGGTTGATCCTGCTAAAGTAAAGGCTGTTTTGGAATGGGAGCCGCCCAAGACGGTACCAGAAGTCAGGAGTTTTCTTGGCCTTGCAGGATATTACCGAAGATTCATCGAGGGTTTCTCTTTGATAGCTAGTCCCATGACCAAGCTGTTAAAGAAAGACCAAGTCTTTGTATGGAGTGATGCCTGCCAGAAGAGTTTTGAAGAACTTAAGAAGAAGCTGACAACAGCACCAGTCTTGACAGTGCCTAAGCCAGGAGCGGAGTACGTGCTGTTCTGCGATGCTTCAGGTCTTGGTTTGGGAGCTGTTCTGATGCAAGAAGGCCGAGTGATAGCCTATGCTTCGAGACAGTTGAGGCCACACGAGAAGAACTATCCGACACATGACTTGGAGATGGCCGCAATGATTCTTGCTTTGAAGATCTGGCGACATTATCTGTTTGGAGAAAGATGCCGGATTTTCACAGATCACAAGAGTCTCAAGTACATCATGACTCAGAAAGAGCTTAACCTGCGACAAAGACGTTGGGTTGAGTTACTGAATGATTATGATTGTACTATTGAGTATCATCCGGGAAAAGCTAATGTTTGTAGCAGATGCTTTGAGCCGGAGACAACCAGAAGATGCTTCCACGACCTACTCGATGTCCTCACTCATTGAGTTAAGGAAGATGGGAGTTGATTTGTCAATCGACGAGACAGGAGCTTTGTTGACACATGTTGAAGTCAAATCTAACCTGAGGGGCTGGATTGTGGAGTTACAAGATGGAGATCCCGACCTGATCAAGCTGAAGGAAGCAGTCCGTAGTGGAAAGGAAGATAAGTTCCACATAGCGGAGGATAGTGCATTGATGTTGGGAAAGCGCCTATGTGTACCCAGTGTTGGTGACCTACGCAGTCAGATTCTAGAAGAAGGACATATGACACCGTACGCTAAGCACTCCGGGAGTACCAAGATGTACCAGAATTTGAGGAGTCATTTTTGGTGGCCACATATGAAGAAGGATGTAGCCGAGTATGTGGCTAAGTGTATCACTTGCCAGCAAGTGAAAGCTGAGCATCAGCGAGGTCGACCCTTTTACTCTAGAAACAGTCACGGTCTCACCTTCACCCTCTACTAATGGTACCTAAAACACCAACCTAATGGCAACTGGGCCTCTGTCGTACTACGGTAGACCCAATAGCAACTAGCTGAATGTTTTAGTCGGGTAAAAGAAGGGTAAGGACAGACAGACACCTTGGATAAGTTGGCGAAGCAGTACGCTGCAGAGATTGTGAGACTACATGGAATTCCCAAGTCCATAGTCTCAGACAGGGATCCGAGATTCACATTACGGTTCTGGAAGAGTCTGCAAACAGCTTTGGGGACGAAGCTGAGTTTTAGTACTGCATTCCATCCTCAGACTGATGGACAGTCGGAGAGGACTATCCAGATACTAGAAGATATGCTAAGGGCTTGTGCTCTTAACTTCAGTGGGAGTTGGGATCAGTATTTGCCTTTAGCGGAGTTTGCTTATAACAACAGTTATCATTCCAGTATTGGCATGCCTCCGTTTGAAGCTCTTTACGGAAGGAAGTGCCAAAGTCCAGTTTGTTGGGATGAAGAAGGTCTCCGTTTGATCGTTGGTCCAGATTTGGTTAAGCAGACTGTTGACAAGATTCAGACAGTTAAGCAAAGTATGAGAGCAGCACAGGACCGACAAAAGAGCTATGCTGATAAGCATCATCGAGAGATGGAGTACCAAGTGGGAGAACAAGTTTTCCTCCGAGTTGCACCGTGGAAAGGTGTAATCAGATTCGGGAAAAGAGGGAAGCTAAGTCCCAGGTACATTGGACCGTATGAGATTGTGGAAAGGGTTGGACCCCTGGCGTACAGATTATCTCTACCGGAGGAGTTGTCACGGATTCATGATGTGTTCCATGTTTCCATGTTGAGGAGGTACAGATCGGATCCGAGCCATGTGGTTACTACAGTAGATTTTGAGGTCGCAGAGGATCTTACATATACAGAAATGCCGGAGCAGATTCTTGCCCGGGAAGTCAGACAGTTGAGGAACAGAGTTATTCCGATGGTAAAGGTTAAGTGGAGCAAGCACTCTGCGAATGAATCCACGTGGGAAGTTGAGGAGCATATGCGTACCCAGTATCCGCACTTGTTCACAGCTTCGGAGTGAATTTCGGGGACGAAATTTTTTAAGGTGGGTAGGCTGTAACAGCCCAGGTAAAAATTTCATTTTTACCGGGACTGTTTAAGTTAATGTACAGTAATTTACCAATGATTTTTAATCTTGGGTAATTAAATTATGGTAAATTGAGTATTGGATTCTGAAACCGAGCCTTGACCCACGTTCGGGAATTTTCTGCGGATTTTACGGACCGAAGTTGGGATTTTTCCGGGTCCGGGAATCTTCGGAAAAGCCGGGATTATTCTCGAATTATCGGACCAGAAATAAGATAAGTGGGTATACCGGATATTTTCTGGTCCAGGTGGGTCACACTTCACATGCAGCATAGTAACTGCATAATTGAAGTTCAATTATTCAGCCGCCAACTCCTATTTAGCCTGTGAACTATCTATTATACATGTGAAATACCAGTGATTTGCTTCCTATAAACTATTATTCTTCTGCCTTCCACACGCCATCACCATTTCCCTTCCATTTTCTGCAACCCAGCTTTTCTACTCCTCTTCCCTGCAAATTCACAACCAGTGAAACAAAAGAAAAAAAAAAAAGAAAACACAACACACACACAAATCAGCAAAACTACAGCGTTTTGCAAAGAGCCACCCTCCTCCTTTCTCTTTTATTTTTCTTCTCTTCCTTCACCGCCGCCGTGAGCCACCTCGCCGACCCCCCAACTGCCATCTCCAACCTCCTCTCTTCCTCCTCGTCGCACCGTGTCGACCGCCGCCCTGCTCGTCCGGCTTCCCTATTTCTCCTTCCTCTTCCTTCCCTCATGTGACGCGCGCCCGAGCCCCACCTCGACACCGCCGGCCGCAGCGACGCCACCAGCACTCCCTGCCTCTGCCGGCCTCATCACCGCGCCATCCTGCTCGCGGTCGCCGTGCCTCACGCCGTCATCACCTCACCAAGCAGCCCGTCTCGCCACGCCGCCACCTCTGCAAGGCAAGGTGAGCATACCCGAATGAGGAGGTCCGACCCGGGAACGTGGGTATGGGTTGACCCGCGCCTGGATGTGATTTGGGTCTGTAGATCGTGACCTGGGCCTTGGGCTCGTGGTCTGGGCTAACACGCCTGGGCCTATGCGTAGGCCTGGCCTGGGGCTGATGGGTTCTAACTGGCTGGGCTTGGGCCTTGAGCCTGGGCTTGGGTTCTGGGGCCCAGTCCGATTTAGTAAAAAAAAAAATGAAAGAAATAGAAAGAAAATGAAATCTGGGAAGGAAAATAAAATGGAAGAAAATAAAAATGAGATTGGAAAATATATTATGCTATGGAAATAAATATTTTGAGGAAATAATTTTGGAAAAATATTATATGGTATGGAAGAAAAATAATAATTCGTAGAAATAATATTTTGGAAAGTACATACCTAGGAAATAAATTTTGGAAAGGGTATTATCAAGGTAGTAAAATACCGGAATAGTACCCGGGTATAGGAATAAGTATAGAAGGGTATTATGACACTTGAAAGTAAATGGTGAATGATGATAATAATGGAGAATTAAACCGGGGGAGTAACCGAGCCGAGTATATATTTAATTTACGGTATACAGTATTAGCATAACATTTGCATACCATCTTATGTGTGCATATTATTTGATTGATATAAGAGTTGATAACGAACCATTTGCTGAGGAACCGGACTTGGAACTTGCTGAACAATTTCATAGTTGATATCGGCTAAGGTGAGGATGGATAACCCTTGTTATGTTGCCTGTAATACTTTGTGTGCTTTGTTGTTCGATTGAACTGCTGAATTGTTGATTGTTGGCTGAATATCTGCTGTGGATATTATTGTTGCTTTTGAACTGTGATATTGATTCTGTGGATAATATGCTGAGATTGATGTTGAACTATTGACTGTGGAAATTGAGGAAAAGGAATTGGAATTGAAACTGGAAATGATTTGAGATGTTGATATAATTGTCATGTGGAAAGTAGTGGTACGACCCAATGGTTTGAAAATTAATTTTAGGATGCTATGGTCGGTTTTTGGTTTGGTTGGCCATCATGCCTGTGGGTAGGGTATACCGAATACCCAGTGCTCGGATATGCCGAATATCCGCAGTGGCTCGGATATGCCGAATATCCGCAGAGGCTCAGATATGCCGAATATCTGGTTGGCATGACGTCGCCTGAGGTAGGGGTATACTGAATACCCAGTGGCTCGGATATGCCGAATATCCGCGGTGGCTCGGATATGCCGAATATCCGGTTGTTCTAATATGTGGATTGGTTCTTGACCTAGCATCCGGAATTAATTAATAACCAGGTACGACCCTAGCTTGTCCAGTGACGGGGGCCCGGAAGATAAAACTGGGAATAATAATTAAGCATTCTTTTGGCCTTGGCTCAGTTGTTGAGATATGTTGTTGCTTGTCTGTGTTTGTTTTAAGTATTACGGTTGCTTGCATATCACTTTTTATCCTTCGTCGGTGAGCACTTCGGACTCACCCCTCGCATGCGGGGTTTCATCCCGTAGGTTAAGTTGTTTCCGTAGTTCAGGTACGATGTTCGATGGCTGCTGCTTTCTTCTCCACCTGACTCCGGATCCATACCACCGTTGCATGTGCATAAGTCTTCCGCTGCTATTCTATTGCTTATGATGTTGTACTACATTTCCGCTGCTGTGTGATATATATTGCTGTATTGCTGAATTCCTGTGACATGTATATTACTGATACTATCTGCTGCTGCTGAGAGCACTGTGTTTGGATTGAATAATGGTCCTCGAGTGTGGGTGACAGTTGTATTGATAGTTGCTATTGTATAATATTTGCACGTTGTACTGTCTGTTCTATCATTATGAATAGTTTCGGCACGTGTTTACTGTTTTACGGTAAATACGGGTCGGGGCGCTTCAAAAACAATATACACATAAATGCACATAATCGGTATGCTATGATGCCAAAACTGCGAAATAACCCATCCCGGTTACATATCTTTTATTACCATCTTTTACCAAAAATATTATACCGTACGTATATCCGAATATAATTTCGGTACTATACTTTAATTAAAACTCTTTTAAAAATATTTTCATAAATTAATTATACTTTTCCCAAAATATAATCACCATAATTTTCTGAGAAAGATAACATATGTATATATATATTTTCCAAAATATTATATTTTTAATAACACTATTTACCATAATATAATTACCAAATATTATTATATTAAGAAAACTATATTTCCAGAAAAATTAGTCATACGAAATTACTTCCTAAAAATTAATTCGTATTAATAAATATACCTATATACATTTTTCCAAAGACAAAATACATTTTCCAAACCATTATAATATCAAAATATTACCTATGTATATTTTTTTCCAAAGGTAAACAGTTACCATAATTTTTCTAGAGAAATAATATTCTAGAAAAAATATATTTCCATAATATATCCAGAAAATATAACCATTTATTTGTATTATATATATATATATATATATTCCATTTTATTATTTATTTTATTATCTGGGCCATAAACAGTGGGCCATTCAAGCCCATGCCCAAGCCCAGGTTCCAGCTCAACACCTAGCCCATGACCCATTCGTAACTGGGTTAGATCCGCCAAAAGGAATGGGTCACCATCTTCGTGCGCTCACCTTGGTGAGCTTGGCGGCAGCGACGCGAGCATAACGGAAAGGAGATGGCACAGGGACGGAGGCGATGGCGGCACAGCTGTCGGGGCGAGACGCGGCGGCGTCGTGTGCAGGCGGGGAGGCGACGGTGGTGGACTACTGTCGGCGGCAGAGGTGGAGGAGAACCGGAGCGGGGAGGAAGTAGGAGATCGGGCGACGCGATGGTTGTCACTGGTGTTGTTGCGGTGGTGGAGTCTGTCGCACGTGAGGAGGACGGCGACGGCGGCCCTGCGTCCTGCGACGATTGCAAGAGAGAAGGTGATGGTGGTGGCGAGCGGCAGCGATGGCCCGGTTCGGCTCCAACGATGGCGCTGCGACGGCGGCAGCGGCACGGCCAGCGGCAGCAGGAGGAGGAAACACCAGCGAGCATGGAAGGAAGAAAGAGGAGGCATCGGCTGAGGTGGTGTTTGTGTGTGGTGGTGTTTCGCCCGGAAAAAGGAAGAAGAAGGAGGCGGTGGTGTTGTGGCGTGACTGGGTGTTGTTGTTTCGTTGTGTTTTTTTTTGCAGGGAGAAGTTGGCAGAAGAGAAGGAATGATGCAGAGGTAGGCAGAAGTCACGGGAAAGAGAAAAGGAAAATCACAGGCTACACAGGGCGCCACGGGCAGCACAGGTAAGAGGCGGCTCCACTATGCAGGGCCGTGTCCAAATCGGACCAGAAAATAACTGATACACCCACTAAGTCATTTTCCGGTGCGATTTTTTCGAAGATCCGGGACCCGAAAAATACGGACTTAGGTCCGTAAAATCCACGGAAAAATCTCGAGCACGGGAAAACCCTCGGTTTCAAAAAACGACGCCCGATTTACCTTGAATTAATTACCCAAGATTAATTCATTCGGTAAATCACTGTAGAAAGACTTTTACAGTCCCGGTAAAAATCCAAATTTTTACCCGGGCTGTTACAATATACATCGTTCATATATTAAAAAAAAAAGCCAATTGAAGGAGAGGGATCCCTCTATTGTTTGTACTGTTTGTCATCCGGTATCTGGAGCTTTGCCCCGACTAATCCAAATTGGACCCATGTTGCACTCCTAGATATGGTGGGTGAGTTAATTTTTTAATGGGGATTTTCTACATACACAAGACTTGAATCCAAAACCTCATTTTAGTGCAACTAAGTGGACTATCACTTAGACTAATTCCACATTAGTGATATGTAATTGTCACTAATCATGTATATTATGAGGCCAATTATTGGAGTATGGAGTTTGCTGCCTAGTTTTTTCTGATAAAACGAGTTTGCTGCCTGATTAGCTAATGGGTGCCTTAGTTTGATATCCTGATTCCTGGGAACCTAGACTGTTCGTAAGTTCTACTGTTCTCTTTGTTGAGCTAACTTACGCTTTTATCTTCAAATAATTAAAAAAAAATCATGAAAAAGGGGAAACGCAGGCTGGAATTAAGAAAATTTTGACTGGACAAGAGTGTTTGAATCTTCAAGTATTCCGTTAAGTCTTTAGTTAATGTACTAGATGAAGTCCTTATATAATTGGAACTTATACACAATTGGGGTGGTTGGCTATTGGTAAAGTCTTTAGCTTGCCATCTCTAGGACTCGGGTTCGAATCTCGGCGCTTCCAGTCAAGCCCCATAGTGTGATGTGACCGAATATGGCCTTCTACACGGTGGGCTGGTGGCCGTTGAGCTACATATGTATATGTATCATCATATTTCCAAATTGAAGTGCACTGCTCCCATTCGTCACACACATATATATTGGCTAGCATTGTACACTTATATAAAAGCGTTTATTCCTTATCAACAAAAAAAAAATATAAAAAGCGATCATTTTATTGAGTTCAGAATTTATAGGAAATAACTTAACAAACATCTCCACGAAACTATAAGAAACAATTAGACAAGTGCTAGTACGTACGTACGTACGTACACCTTCAAGTCTTAACATTCAGCTGAAGCAATAAATCTAGTTATATTCCTTAATTTTGGAACATATAATCGAAAATGGAGCAGCATATATATTTGTGAATCTTCAAGGGAACCCCCCACCAAGTCCACCACCAGCACCACCACCGGCGCCAAAGCCTCCACCAGCTCCACCCCCAAGGCCGCCACCGCCACCTCCTCCAAACCCTCCTCCACCACCTCCACCTGCTCCACCCCCAAGCCCACCCCCAGCTCCAGCACCTCCACCAAAGCCAGCTCCGCCACCAAAGCCAGACCCACCTCCTAGTCCTCCACCACCACCTGCCCCAAATCCTCCCCCACCACCAGCACCCCCACCAAGTCCACCCCCAGCTCCACCGCCAGCCCCACCCCCAAATCCAGCTCCAGCACCAGCACCTCCGCCTCCTCCAAGACCACCACCTCCACCGAACCCACCACCTCCTCCAGCTCCACCTCCTAAGCCGCCACCATACCTAGGACGATGAAACAAATTCTTTTGGTCCTCTAGAGAAGCCTTATCACTCACAAGCTTCCTGCCATTGGTAGAGGAGCAAACAAGTGCACCAAAGAGCAAAACAAGAAGCAGCTTACTAGTCATCTTCGCTAAGGTTTTTTTAGGTATAGCTAACTAGCTAAGAAGAGTTTGGTAAGGAGTAGAGCATCGAAGTGGCTTTTATAGACATAGATTTGAAAGCTATCTCATGGAGAGAGCTAGAGAGGGAGTACGGTTGGGTGTCTTAAATTTGCTCATCTTCTCATCTAAAAACCGGGTCGTCAGTTATTGCACCCACCTATCTCCTTTGAAAAGAAACCTTAACCAATAACCATACACATATATATCTCTCCTAAGTACTGACCAATCCAAGTTGGGGTTTACTTTGCTGTTTTTGGTTGAAGACTTTTTGATCTACAATTAATTTGCATGGATTTGTCTTTGAGAGGTTTTGCATGGATTCGGGTCCTCGGGATGCAGAAACTTTAGTATTTTGCTGCTTCTTTTTTTTTTTTTTTCTGTCTCTTTTCTGCAAATGCATCTTTAATGTAATGGATCCTGACTTTCTAAAACCCAGACTTAATTTTTCTGCAGTAGTGGAACAAGAGGGCACCTTACTTTTCTGGGGGAAATAGTTGAAAAAGTAGTTTAACTCATGTGGAAATTAACCCAACATTCAAACTTTTTTTGCCATCACATCTTTTAGTAATGGTGCTAGCTGGATGTGCTAATGCAACTATGCAAGCCATAGGTTTTTTTTTTTTTGATATAATTTCTTAAAGAAGCAAATAGGTGTTTGTGCGCAAGAGAAATGAGGTTTCGAGGATGAAAATCAAACTTGTGAGCAGTCTGCATCCTCTTAACTGTTTGTCTTGCCATTTTCAAATATCACATGTAAGACAATTAAAAACAATCAAAATGGTCCAAACCCTACACCGACAGGAGATAGGTGATAGTCATCTGTGGAAAAGGCTGTGGTGGGATCACTTGCTAGGAAGGGCCAATAAATGAACAAATTCCTAATGAATCGTCCAATGTCAATCCACTCTAGACAAATTATTGGATGTATTAATTACACTCAAAAATTTGTTGGATGAAATTGCCCAACTTAAAAAAACATTAATAAGACGTGATCACATCACATGCCTATCTTGCTCTATGCTATAATCTGTCTTAAAAAGTTTTTGTTTTGGTCCACACTCTCTCTCTTACTGTGTTGAACAAAAAGAAACCGCGTATAATGATTCATTTGTGATAACCAATTAACGAGAAGAACCCACATAAAACCAAGTAAATAAACGCTTTTATGCTTCGTTGATTTATAAGAGTTTCTGAACTAATTTCCTTCTGTCTGATGATAATTAAGCACAAGATTCCTTAAGGGCAGTCGTCGAGACTCGAGAAGTGGCCATTGGTCAGTGCAATTGTTTAGCAACATAACCATCCATCCTAAAAATCACGAAAATGTTTGTGTCGCAGCAAATTACTGATGTGACTTTCTCAGGAAACAACTTCTTCTAGGCGAAAATATATATATATATACTTACGCAAATATTTGTTTTTTTGTAATTTGAGCAAATATTTTGTATGGAATTGAGTTGCGTTATCATTTTTTTCCTTCTTTTTTTTTTTGTATTCATTGTCCAACAGAATCACTTGATAGTGAGGAGGCAACTGCTCTAGGTCCTAGAAAAAAGTTCAAAGTGGCCAGAAACACCACCCATTGGGCGGGATCGGTGCACTCATGAACAAGAGCATCTTTTTCAACAATAGCATCTTGTTCAACAGATCTCAGCTATACATCCAAATCAAAAGTCTCCTCATCAACTAGATTACAGGTTCGTGAAAGTGTTTTGCCGTGTTGCCTGCCATATACATCAACAATCTGTCTTGGTTGCGAGGAGTTAACATGTTGAGGTTCAATTAGCATTCTGTCATTAAGCTTGAGAATTTGAACTCACCTATTATTTTTTCCTTTTAGCCAATTATTTATAAAATGCAAGCTAAATTGGGTAGTCATATCCTTGACCTAGGAAAACCTCCCCCAATCTAAACTTTATTCAATGGAAAAAAAAAAATTACTCTTGGTTGCAGTTGTTTGCCTTTGAAATATTCCTCAACTACCAAATTTCTCAGGAAATCATAAATGAGCATTTTCAGAAGTTGATCATTTGATAGTATAATGTATATAAAAGGTTTTATACTGATTTATTTGTTTTTTAATAACTAGATTTTTTAAAAGAAAAATTAATAAGTAGGTATTTCTAAATTAGTTTGCATGTGCAGTGAAATGAGCGAATCATGATTAAATTTTACTGGGTCCATAATGTTTCATCTGTGAGCTAACTTTCAAAAAAAAAAAAAAAGAATATGTGGGGAAGGGAAACCTTTCTAGTTTCTAGTTTTGGACTATACGAGTAATTCCTAGATTAGGTGCGCCTACATGTCTGATGGATGGATAGTCAAATCAGACACGAAAGGAAAATGAAACTGAAAAGAGAGAAAATAGAAGGAAATTATTACAAAAAAATTAACCATAAGTTTTCTTATGCATCTGTCGGTGAACATGTCCATTGCCATCTTAAGAACTTTACAAATAATCAAGTATGAAAACCAAAAAATATGTTTAATGCATCAGGCTTACATGATATTCTGTCCTATCAAAATAATCAAACATAATCGACCGATAAAATAACCTAATTTTTTGTCGATAAAATAACCTAATATTTCAACTTACTAAGAAGCTGATATAAAGAGTACAAAACTGAGACTTTTATTGCTTTAAATTCTAGTTATAATTAATCTTATTTCTTAAGAAATTTTCTCCGCTATTTTGATTATTAAAATTTTCAAATGCTATATTTGTAAAGGATGGAGGAAAATATATTTTGTATGTTTCTTATTCACAAATACATCCCTTATTTATACAAGTTGTATGCTAGTAGCAATCCCTATACAATCCCCTTAATTGTGTAATCACACAATTAATCTATTCATTCACAATCCCCTTAATTGTATAATCACACAATTAATCTAATCAATCACATTCACAATCCCCTTAATTGTGCAATCATACAATTAATCTAATCAATCATACAATTAATCACACTAATCACTCAATCAACAAAATATCCTCCATTACTCCTCCTCAAGTTGGAGCATGCAAAGTGGAAATGCCCAACTTGACCAGCAGCTCATGAAAGCGTTCTCGTCCCAATGCTTTGGTGAAGATATCAGCCAATTGGCGTTGTGAGGAGATAGACCGAGTGACAATGGCTTTAGACTGAACATATTGTCGGATAAAATGACAGTCTTTCTCGATATGTTTTGTTCGTTCATGGAACACCGGGTTAGCTACAATATGAATAGCTGCTTGATTGTCACAAAACAAGGACACTGAAGTGGACTGCGGTGCACCAATATCTTGCAACAATCTTAAAAGCCAAATTATTTCGCTAGTAGTTGTTGACATAGCTCTATATTCTGCCTCTGCTGAAGATCGAGAAACCACTGATTATTTCTTGGATCGCCATGAGATTGGTGAAGAACCAAAGGAAGATAATATGTTCGGTTGTTGACCTTCGTGTGATCGGGCATCCTGCCCAATCAGCATCACAATATGCCACTAAGGAAAGTTTACTATTAGAAGGAAAAAGAATACCTTGACCAGGTGTTCCTTTAAGATAGCGTAACACCTTATGGGCAACGACAAGATGAGACTGACGAGGAGTCTGCATGAATTGACTTAAGATGTGAATTGCATAACTAATATCTGGTCGTGTAATTGTGAGATAAAGTAAGCGACCCACCAAACGACGATATTGCTCAGGATCACTGCAAGGTTCACTTGTGTCTGTTTCAAGCTTATGTTGTTGCTCCATTGGAAATGTTGCTGGTTTGCAACCTGTGAGACCGCTATCTGCCAAGATGTCAAGCACATACTTGCGTTGGCTTAACATAATTCCTGCTGGTGAACGTGTTACTTTGATGCCGAGGAAGTACTTGAGCTTTCCCAAATCCTTAATATGGAACTTTGTGTCTGGATGCCGCTTTAGATCACAAATACAATCATGATCATTGCCAGTTACGATAACATCATCTACATAAATAAGCACAACAACAAAATATCCTCCATTTCGTGATGAAGTAAACAAAGAATGATCAGCATCAGATTGTCTAAAACCAATACTGAGAAGAGAGGTTGTGAATTTATGATACCAATTTCTTGACGCTTGACGGAGCCCATAAAGAGATTTTTGTAAGCGACATACTCGTTGCTCCCCCTGTTTGGAAAATCCTTGGGGAATTTTCATGTGTACCTCTTCTTCGAGATCACCGTGTAAGAAGGCATTGTTAACATCAAGTTGATGCAACTCCTAATTTTTTACTGAAGCAACAGCCAGTAAGCAACGAATAGTGACTAGTTTGGCTACTGGAGCAAAAGTTTCATGGAAATCCACACCTTCTATTGAGTGTATCCTTTTGCTACAAGGCGTGCCTTATAGCGTTTGATACTGCCATCAGGTTTGTACTTGATTTTGTACACCCATTTAAAATCAATTGCTCGTTTGCCAGGGGGCAAAGACTCAAGTGTCCAAGTGTGATTGGCTTCTAAGGCTGCAATCTCTTGTGCCATGGCATCACGCCATTGCTTGTGTTGGACTGTCTGATAAAATCTTTTAGGCTCATCATTGGAGGAGATGGCCACTAAAAAGGCAGAGTGAGTAAGAGAAAAATTTGAATATGAAATGAATTGTGACATAGGATATACCGTTGAGTTAGCCGAAGGAGGAGGAGAGAGCGATGTATCAGGTGTGGGAACCAATGAAGGGGGAAGAGTATAATCATATCCAGATAACAAACGTGAGACTTGCCTTGATCGTTTGCTAATACATGATTCCGGTTGGTTGTTACTCGGCAAATTCTGATTGCTTGGAGCTGACATAACATCATTAGCTGGTGAATGATCTATTTGTGTGGCATACTCATGATCACTACTTGTATGACATGGTTCATGCATCTCATTTGTATCTGTGAATACCCGACCCAAAATCACTTGGGCCTATTCACCTTTCCTTTGCACCTTCTTCATAACCATCATCCAACATCTTTGGAGTCACCACCCAAATTTTATTAAGGGACAAAAACTTGGGAAAAACCCTTCGTGTGACTCCATTTAGGCGATTGAATAAGGAACCAAAGATGCTGGACCCGGGGATTCGTCATGGATGGGAAGGTGTTAGGCACTCATCCATGTTGGGGTAAAACTTTGTGCAATTAAAGGATTTTGTATGCCTTGTGCAAGTGTGCAAGTGTGGGCACTAAAACACGTAATAACTGAATATTAAAAAAGAAAGGGGGGAAGAAGAATATTGGGCTTGAGTTTCCACCACTAGAAACCACCTACGTACCCCAGCGACCGGGTTCAAAGCCCACGTAGTTCTTGACATGGCATCACAACAATCACATCATCATCAACATCAACATCTCAACAATAATTGGTCAGACAAAAAGGGATTATGATTACCTCTTGTAGCCCTCCTCTAGCTCCTTGGTTTGGGTTGTGCCTCCCATACAATTTCCTCCCACTCCTCAACTCAATCTTGGAGTTCTTCTTGATTTTCCCCTTTTGCTGCCTTCAATGGATGATGCTACCAACGAAATTCTACCAGAGTTCTGTCTATGGAACTATTTCTTAAGCTTCGAGAGATAGAGTTTCTTCAAGCTTCAAAGCTTTATGAAGAGTGTTTGTGTAATAGCATGTGTGTGTTTTGAAATGTGAGAAGAGGGTCCTATTTGTAGTATTCTGGGTAGCCTAGAGGCGTGGACCAACTTAATGACCAAGGTAATGGCCAAAAATCTGGGCCAAAACCGAGTAGAATCAGATTACATGCGAAAATCAGGGAGAAAACGCGTTTCTGGGAGTGCATGACCGCCATGGCCGGCGGTCATCCTATGGATGACAGCCAGGCCGGGCGATCATGGGTGGAAGACCGCCCAGGCTCGGCGGTCATCCTACGCGTCTCACCCGTTCTTTCCTTTTTCGGTCCCGATTCTCCCCTAATTCCTCCCTGGTTGATCCTACCGCGTAATTAACCCCTAGATTGCCTAGAATCCTCTGCTTTCTTGATTACTACTCCTCTCAATCATCTCCTAATTGACTAATTACCCATTGATTCCTTATTTTAAGCCAAAATCATACCAAAAACATTCTTGCTATTAAGGAATGATTTAACTCTGATTTTCCACAAAAATCAGAGCTAAATTTGTCTGCAAGCAAGGTGTTAATGGGTTGTGCAACTCTGGAGAAAAGTCCATACCTTATTAAATTGGACCCTTACATTTATCTTCAACCCAAGAATAAACATAATTGGGTTTAATAAATAAACAAGCCCAAATTTAATGAGATAAAATATATTTTAGCAATTTAGTCGTTAACATATCCTATGATTAAATCGTCTCATTAATCCTAGGCATATAAATACTATAACGTATAAATTCTACTAAAATTAAACCCCATCCATGCTTCAACCCAAGACTAACTCATCAATCTTATGATTCAAACATGTCAGGAATGTAATCTCAATACAATTTTCATGGGTCAAATTTGGGTATTCACAGTATCATGTGATATATGATCTGGTGCTGGTGACTGTGTATCGTTTGGATTCTCATCAAAATACACCTCTTGTTGTGATTGCACTTTGTCTTCGGCTAGTGTAAATGGAAAAATTTCTTTTTAAAAATGCACATCTCGAGTCACATAAACCTTCTTGTTGTCAAGGTCATAGACTTGATATCCCTTCTGCCCACTAGGATATCCTATAAATACTCATGGCCTACTCCTTGGCTCAAATTTATCTCTTTTACTATTCACATGTGCCTAACAAAGACATCCAAAGCAACGTAAGTGCTCATACCTCGGTTGTTTACCAAGCAGCAACTCATATGGTGTCTTGTTGTGTGAGCTAGTCAGGGGCATGCGATTTATTAAATATGTCGCTGTCAGATTGCATTCACCCCAAAAGTCAATAGGAAGATGTGCTTGGAATCGCAATGCTCGTGCCACTTCTAAAATATGCCTGTGTTTGCGTTCTACCACCCCATTTTGTTGAGGTGTGTAAACACAACTGGATTATCTTTCCACACCATTCTCCATGTAATATTTCAGTAACTCTTCATAGACAAACTCTAGGCCATTGTCAGAACGGATTGTCTTGATTTGTTTGCTAAATTGTGTATGGACCCAATTAAAAAACTGCAACAAATACGTCTTCACCTTGGATTTATATTTTATCAAGAATACCCAAGTTGCACGGCTATAATCATCAACCAAGGTAAGAAAATAATGTGCTCCTGAAAGAGATGTAGTTTTATATGGCCCCCAAATATCACAATGCAGTAAATCAAAAGCATGTTCTGATTTATTCAAACTAAGAGAAAATGATAACCGAGTTTGTTTAGCTCTATAACAAGCATCACAGAGTGATGTTTTCTTAAAATTAGAATCCATGGGTAAATTCGGAACCAAATAAAGACGATCCATTGGTATATGCCCCAGTCGTTTATGCCATTGCTTTATGCTGACTGTACCATGTGCTAACAAGGCTTTCTCCCCTTTTATTGGTTCCAGATAATATAGCCCTTCATGCTCTCTACCCACTCTAATCAGCTTCCTCGAGTGTAAGTCCTGGATCACAAAACAATCAGGTAAAAAGATCACAGAGCACTTTAAGTCACGAGTCAGTTTGCTAACTGACAATAGATTGAAATGAAAATCTAGAACCTCAAGGACTTGTTTGAGTATCAAATCCTTGTCCAAAATAACTTGTCCATAGCCACAAACTTTGACTGTCTCACCATTTGGCAAATGTACAGATGGTTTATTTTCACAAGGCATCATATCAGATAGTTGATTAATATTTAAAGTGATGTGACTTGTTGCTCCTGTGTCAACAATCCAAGTAGGCTTATCATTTTTACCTAAAGAGTTGGAGGTTGCCATATTGACAAATGTGTCACCTGGAGTTGATTTCTCCTTACTAAGAAGTGCCAGCAATTGTTGTTGTTGTGCTGATGTTAGGCTTGGTATCATTGTATCAGTGGTGACGGCCAGGGCAGCTCCTCTATTTCGACCTCGAGAATGAGATTGATTATACTTTCCTCCACGGCCACCAGGTTTTTGCCAGCCTGCTGGATAACCAATAATCTTGTAACAAAACTCTGGACTGTGATTTGTCTTTCCACAGTGTGGGCATGGTGAGAATTTGTCTTCAATTTTTCTTGTCTGCTCAACATTTCCTTTTGCCAATAATGTTGTTGCCTCAACTATTGGAATTCTAGTTGCAACAACCAATTTTTGCTTTTCATCCTACGCCACAAGAGCATATACACGCCCAAGAGTAGGAAGTGGGTCAATATTTAATACTTGTGAACGTACCGTGGAGTGCGTCTCATCCAATCCCATCAAAAAATCATAGACTTTCTCTTCTTCTCTCATGGTCTGCATCTTCTTTGTTGCACCACAACTGCACCCACACTTGCAATTAGGAATAGGATTAAGTCCTTGCAACTCTCCCCATGTTGCTTTTAGTTTCCCATAGTAAGTGGAGATGGGTGCCTTTTCCTGTTGTAAAAGTGCTATTGTCCGCTTCAACTCGTATACTCTGGGTGCAATACCTTGCATAAATCTCTCCTCGAGGTCTTCCCATACTTCTCTTGCTGTTTCTGCATGTGTGGCACCCTCTTGCAATTTTTTAACAAGGGAGTTGGTTAGCCACGAGAGGACAATCGCGTAGCACTGCACCCATGATTGGAAATCCGGGGATGTAACATCCGGTTTGAACAATCGTTCCATCCACAAAACTTGTTTTGTTTTTGGATTGGAGCGCATTGAGGAAATTTTTTCTCCAAGAGAAATAATTATCTCCTTCTTCATTAAGAGGTTGTGTGACAAAAATCAGGCCTGAATGATCTGATGGGTGCAGGTAGTATGGAGAAAAAGTGTCGACAATTTTACCTGAAGTAACAGGCACTATCAACACAAATGCTCCATCTTTGCTGCCACCATTAGGTTTGTCATCAGCCATGAGGATAGAAAAGAAGATAGATCAATTGTGATCTTTTGATAACAAAAGTATGAGGGATAATAGAAAAGAAATCAGATCGAGGTTGATCTTAAGAAAAGAAGAAAAATCAAGGCTTTTCTTAGCCTGAAAATTAGATCAAAATTGATCTTTTGAGAGAAGAAGAAAAATCAAGACTTTTCTTAGCCTGCTCCGCTGCCATGTAAAAGATGGAGGAAAATATATTTTGTATATTTCTTATTCACAAATACATCCCCTATTTGTACAAGTTGTATGTTTTTTTTCAAATGGTGATTATAGTTTGGATTGAACAAAACACCGTCCTTATCTTCTCCAGCTTCTTCAAATGATTTGTTCTATTGAAGATTTTCGCTCCCGAATCCATTAAATAAAAGAAATTCTATAACATTAACATACATGCTGATTAGTAAAATATATTCCAATAAATTTTTAAAAATCCCTAATGTTAACCCCATATTTATAAATTTAAATTATTATATCAAAGTATCAGGCTACTCGAATTGATAACGCTGCTAGAGTATCATAAATTCTTTTCATGAAAGATTACAAAGCTGCTAAATATCAGAAACAAAATTCAGTTGGGTCTAATCTAAGGAATCGAAACCTGTAATGGGCCTCCTGGACCATAAAGGCTCAAGTATATAAAAAATGAGCCCATATTAGTTTCACACTGAGCCGTCCGATTCCAAAAGAGTCTTCACTTCTATTGTGTCATCTCGTCACCCAAAATAATATCTCCCGCGTCCCGTTTCACATAAAGGAACAAAATCTCTCCCGCAACAAGCCAACATTATCCACACTGAAGCAAACAGAGGCAGAGCATTCCTCCTCACACTAATCTGCATTTTCTAATTATGGCCATGAAGTGCCTCCACTTCCCTTCTTCATTACTTCCCCTGCACTCCAAACCCAAACAGAAGCAAGATTCCAAGACAGTAAAATCACTATGGCCTTATGGTTATGGACAAGAACATACCAGGCTTGTCACCTGCAGCCGGAGAACCACAATGAGGACTACGGCAATTGCCGATTCTCTAATTCTCGGTGCTGTTACTCCACGTGGTGACATATCAGTGTTACTACAAACAGGGTTGGTTGACTTACCATTCTCTCTAATTAATTAGAACCAAATATAGCCCTGTTTGGCTTAAGATTGAGTTATTGGCTGGCCGGCCGGCTGGCTTCTTACTCTTCTACTCATTTTTCTTTTCTTTCTTTCTTTTTTTTTTTTTCTTTTTCTTGCAGAGGTGTAATGTTGTTCATGTATGTGACGGCCAATTTCGTCGCACCTTATTTCATCTCCAAAATGTATGGATTCGATGAGGAAGAAGCCAAGCCGGAGGAGGATGATGAACCTTCAGATGACGAGGAGGAGGCAATTAAACCCCCAAGCCGCAGATCAAAATTAAAAGAAATCCAGAAGAGACAGAAGAGAGGCTTCAATACCACCAGAAGATGATGTACCATAGATAGCGCCAGCTTTCTCTTGTTTTCTCGCAGTCGTATGTTAATTACAGTCTAAGCAAATAAACATCCGATTAATGTTTGATAACTTAGTCGATCAACCTAAACTTTTTGGTTAATTTATTATGCATCAACATAAGGAAACAAGAAAAGGAAAAGGTTATCAGGCAAGCCATTGACTATGATGACCAAAATGCTAATATCATTTCTTCTTCATTCTGTAGACAATTGGAAAAACACGGTGTTTCAAAATATTTTACAATTTCCGGTAAGATGCAGCTTATCACCCACCAGATAGTGGTTAAATAACAGTCCGGCCTATGTCAATAAATAACTGTCCAACCGTTTTCTTCTACAGAATTTTGAACCGGGAGTGGACTCTCAGGCTTAGGAGGCTTCTTGGAAAATAAAGACGACTTGCCATCCAAGAAATTAGAGAATGGTTGACCTTGCGAGTTATCCTCCGAATTCTTCTCATCTTTTGAAAAAGTTTTTCTCAGGCCTCTATCTTTGCTTCCAAAACTCAGGCCAAACTTCTTAAATATTCTTCTGGATTCCCCCACGTTGCCCGTTGTTTCTTCCATCTGTTTTCGGACTTCCTCTGGATTAACTAACATCGCCTCCACTGTTTCATACACCTGCCAAAATTACTAAACAATGAATACCGAACTTGATAAAAATGAGAACAATACAGAAAATGGCATAACTCTAATAGCAATTCTACTGGACGTAATATTTGTGCACTGACAACAACACAAAAAAGAGTTTGCTCCAGGAGAACTGCACGTATATTACTAATGGGCCATTCTGATATCAACAGGAAACATACATGGGTTTAGCGATTTAGTCTATATGTGCAGTCTTTCTATCAGCGAACATGTAAACTAAGGAGCGGAACATATGCTATATGCTGCTTTCCTAGGGAGAAAGTATGGCCGAGGGCAACAATATAACAAAATTTTGTGCCAAACAATCTTAGAATAAGAGTAAGAATTGTTTATAATTGTTCGCTTGCTCCAGTCGAGCAACCTACCTGGCAGAGATCATTCACTTTTTCGCTCCACATTCTTCCTTGACAAAGGGCAATAATGTAGTCTTTGCATTCATAATACAGCTTAGACAAATCATTGTCATGGTGGAGTCTAGCCTCGGCTATCACAAATCCCAAACCAAGCTGAAATTTACAGAGCATCTGAAGTTATTAGCATCACAAAAAGAGTCTGAAGGAAGAGTAACTTTAATTGGAGTTTTAGTATAATCAGTTGCAAATGCTATAGTCAAACAGAGGAAATAAAATTGGATGTTTATATTTTTTAGAAAAAAAAAATTCCTTCTTTTCAACTAAATGAAATCAAAATAAACTTTGTTATGAAAGTACAAGTTTAAACATTCCTGCAGAAGCAACCAATTCATGAGAAAGGAGCTTTGACTGAACTGAAGAGAGTTTGAATCATGATCGATATAAATGCATTGAGAAACTCATACAGATAATTAACATTTGAACAGCATTGAAATCCAAAGAAAAATCTCACAGAAGATGAATAACACAGACAATGAGTGCTTATAGCGGCATATTTTTTGTAGCAATATAAGATGATCACTTTACCCTAGAATTGTAAACCTGCATAACAACACAACTTACCAAAGAAACAAATAGCTGCCCAAAGAGCAAAGTAGGTGAGATTTCTTCAAACTGATTTAAAATACCTTCTCTGCAGGATCATAGCAATATGCTGTTTAAAACAGGTACGTGAGTAAAGAAAACAGGGGAGAAAAGAACTTACAAAAAACTTAAACTTACACTGCCAAATCCTCATCAAAAAGGGGAGCTTGTTTAACAGCTGGTACTGGTTTAGAAGTCTCCCACAGTTCACGCCACAAGTTACCTGCCACCAATGCCAAGTCATTCTATCAGATAAAGCGCTACCTTAATAATCCGACATACAATATATATAAAACATCCATATAAGAGATATGGAACTGAGATTGTTTACAAGCACAGATATTAACTTCTACAAAATCAATAGTCAGATAACTACTATATACAAATGAAAAATGTTAAAATAACACCCAATCGAGTATATAAGATAGTAAAACGAAAATGTTAAATCCATTGTTAACAGATATATCTTTCCAGAATCCTCTCATGCAAACCATACGGCAAGCTAAAAGACTACCTCCTTTTTTCGTAAAACATTATTCCATATGAAATCAGCTACCTTGAGCACAAAGAAATTAGTAGAAACAGTAACCTTCTTTTTGCATTCGGCTACTAAGGTGACCTCTTGCAGAATCACTTCCAACAGAAAACTCAATAGCCTCATTCTTTGGCTCAGTCTCTGACCAGTCAGGGGGAGAGTGCCATCTTACAAAATCTTCCAGGATACAACCAGGATTTGCAGCCTAACACACAAATAAATTGGTTATGTTTGACAGGAAATTTGAAGACATAAGCAAGACAAATGTTCTTGATTTTCAAGGAATCTACCTTGAAGGCCTGCATATCAGAAAGGAGTTGAGAACACCCAGCACCAACACTGACCATACAAAAGAAGAAATAACGAGGAGAGTCAATTAATCATTGTCCCTCACATTGACAAGTTCCAAGAAACAAGAGATGATTTCAAGCATATAATTAAAATTAGCAGATTATCAACTTGACCAGAAAAAGAATATTATCATTTGTAATGATTACCAGATCCCAATTGCATTTTCACATACAGGCATCACAGGATCATTGCTAACATTTTCTTAATCCATTAGGGTATTAGATTATCTCAAAAGAATGTATAAACAAGGAAATTATGAATAGAGAAAACGAGCCTTAAAGAAACGATTAGAAGGGATAATGGGTTAATGTCTAAAATAATCAACCAGGCCAGATAGGAAACAAAGGATAAACTAACCTTCGAGTACGAAGCACAAACTCCTCTGTCTCTTTAATAACATCTTCAGTAAGTAAAGGTCCTTCCTGCATGCATGCAAGCAGCATAGATCTGAACAACACAAATCATTGCATGACACATGTAGCAATATAATTAACCACAACTCACTACACAAACCTGGGTAACAGGGAAGTATACAGGTTCGCCAGTTTCCAGCATTTTAAGGTCAGGAGCCAGACGATCAGCTCCCAGTCGAAGAACAAGTTCCCCACTGTTTATTTTGGCATATAGAATAGTATTTGAAGTGGATGTGCCCCTGGAGACAGCTGATTCTTCAGAACAGGAACTAGCTTCCTTCATTACTGATTCTAGTGATTCAGTTGCAAGAATATGACGTCTTTTCCTGGAAACACAGCAGTTGATAACCTGGAGTTGCTGGTATAGAAGACAGGAGTTCAAATCCGGAATCTGATCCACAGGGATGCCAGGTATGTGCAGCTCCTCGGACCAAATTCTTCTCAGCTGCATGAGTTAAGGGACAAAAATCTGTCAGCTGAAGATGAAGACTGAATTGACTACCTCTCCACTTCCAGTATGTAGACAATAAAAACTTAAAACAATCTCATAAGGGGATCACTGCAGAATGTACAGAAATGACCAGTAAAGTTGCCACCTCATAATGCCAAAATTCAGGGGGGGAAATCCAAAATGAAAAAAAATGCTTGTCCATGGTCTTATCACATGAATTTTAGAATGCATGTCAAACTTTCATAACAAAACAATAATTGCAGCAAAAGCAACAACTTTCCTCTCAGAAAATGCAGTCCAGAACTAGATGCAGAAGTGCTAGCCATACCAACCTCAACAACAACTATACACCAGAGCAACGCCATTTTCCGGATGGTTTTAAAGTTCCCAATTACTTCGGATAGCCTAGCAACAAAGCTATCAGGAGGAGCACCATGAATATCTCTAGGCAAAGATAGTGATTCCGCACCAGATCCAACGTTCCTCTTAAGAAAGTTTGCCTCTGCGAATATCTTGCAAATATTACAACGGAAGTGAAAGATCATCACAGGACAGTGAAATTGATTCTAAAATAAAAACCTACAAAAGACACTCTCAGGGTCACTAAATTATGAGTCTACCTGTGTCAAACAGCAAGCGTATCAGCAACAAAACCTTCTCATCCTCACCAAGCTCAGATGTAAGAATTTTATCGTCCCTTTCACGAAGTACTAATGACTTCACTGCAGAAAGGGTCAAGCCTGCCCTTTCCCTCCTAGGTGATGAGCCTCCAGTTGACATCAAAAGATCTTTTACTGAATTGTAGTTCTTTCCGGCTCTAGAAAGAGTTACAATAACAAGAAAAATTCATCAAGAGCATTATCAACACCACAAAAATGCACCTTTTTAAAGAATCATACTACCTCCGAACAGAGTCTTCTATGGGAGGGGAAAAAAGTATCAAAACCACTAGAATGCAAAATGTTTATGAAGTAATCACTAGGACAGAACACTGGAAACGTCGACAATAGAGACTTACTCAACAGCCGCAGCCAATTGCTTCATCACTTTTGATGGAGGCATTGAATCTGGATTGGTGGCATCTAACCTTTCAATGATGGAAGACACTTTTGCACTCTATATAAAACATTAAGATTCTTAGATTTCATACTTTGTGCGCACAACACAAACCCATAACTACAGCAACCCTCACCTTTGCCTCAGCATCATTTTTCATGTACAGAATGTATGCATTCTCATCATAAAACGCAATAGCCATGGCTGGATTCTCAGTTTTCTCCGTAGGACTCTCCGCTCCTCTTTTTCCTATTCGTATGTTCTTAAACCTATCTTGCCATTCTTGCTTCGTTCCAATATTTGAAGGCCTCCACCTTAAATGCCTCCCCTCATTATTACTCTGCATTATTCCATTAACAACGTTATTGCTAGGTCTACTGGATTTTATTTGAACCCTCCACCTACAAGAAACAAACTTCCAACCCGAAAAACATACATTTACCGAAACAAAATTCACCTCTGGAGCCACACTACAGCATAATTCAATAAAGCTCAAACCAACTACCTTTTATTTTTCTCTGAGTTGCTTAGTTGCTATGGAAAAACAGCAAGAGCAAACACAAAACAAATTTTGACAAACAGAATATCCAATTCAATACAATCCAATCCAATCCAATTCAATACTTGATGAGCAATAGGTTACCTTTGACTCGCTTTCGTTATTGAGAGACTCGGCTTCGAAATGCTTTACCGGTTCTCGAGGCGACCACTTATCAGAATCTTCTTCGAGGAGGAAAGGTAAAGAAAAGGAAAATCAGGTTTTGCACAACAATCCACACACGCACACACATACACACGCAAAAAGGAGAAAGATAAAGGAAAAAAAAAACACTATAAAATAATAGCCGTCAAGTGAAAGGAGTCAAAATGGGAAATAATAGAAAGAAGGAAAGAGAGAGGGAGGGTGGCTAAAAATAAGAGGGCCGTAAAAAGAAAGAGCGGAGTGGAAAAAAAGAGGAGAGTAGTAGTAAAGCGAAAAGGTAGGGAGGGGATAAATCTAGAGGCACCTGATCGATCGGATTTAAAATCGGACTTGATGTCGGTGAGGACGCGCTCCGCTTTAGCAGCAGCCGAATGGAAGGCGGTCCTTGCTTTGGAAACAAACGAAGAAGAAGAAGAAGAAGAAGAAGAAGGCGACTCCATTATCCTGCGCCCTGAGGGATGCGTAGGTTAAAGATATTTAACGGGAAATGAAGGCATCAGGCAAGCCCGTAATGTACAAGGCGGAGGAGGAGGAGGAGTTGGCTTGGCTAGCTAGCTACGGAGGTGGAAGGGGGTTATAAGAGGGAAGAGGGGATTTTGTTCAGTGGGGGGTTTGATTGATCTATTTTCAAGTCTTTTACTTGTTCGATTTTTTTTAAAAAAAAAAAATGTTTTGGTTTATTTTTTTTTTTATTTTTTTGCTAGCTTAGCTTCTATGGTAGTATTATTTGTTTAATAATCTTTCTATAGTTTGGAAAGTTTCCAACGCGGGATTTGTTGGATTTTCATTTGAAAGCCAAAAATGGGGACGGATTAGTACTGTAAAGTTGCAGGCCTAGGATAAGATACTGTAGATTATGCAGAATGAAATCTGTTTGACCATGTCCGCGAGGATACTAATTTCCAAAAAAGTTTCATTTGCAAATGAAATAAATTTACACTTAAAGATAGAAATCAGTTTCTTCTTCTTCTGGACATGTAGTAATTATTTTGTTTTTAACTGATCATGGCACATGCATATTGATGGCTAAACTTATCCTGTTATTTGATACGTGTCCAGTTTGTTATTTTTTTTTTGGTTATATGTATAATTTTTTTTGTTTACTTATATATATAATTGTCTTAGCCTATGCAAATAAAAACACATTACATGTGCTGTGACGTGCTTGCAGTATAAATATATAAAACATAAAGTTTTTTTTTTTTGAGTATTACAGAAAGTATTACAGTAGGAAATGACACTAAAAGAAATAAAGACATGACAAAGGAAGTGCACTCGGTTTCATTATTTGTAATTACTTTTCTGGAAAATAAACAATATTTGATCATTCTTTTGAAACTCGTCCACCAGATCGGATCATAGAAGATGCTATTGGATTTGTTATTAGATTTCTTACTTTTTTTTATCGAAGATGTTATTAGATTTCAACATAACTTTTATGCTCCTGACCACATTTGATTTTCTTTTCCTTTTTTCTGAAAGTGACATTTTCAGTTTAAAATGTCACAAAATGGCAAATATAAATCTGATGGCAACAAAGTTTGTCTGGGGGTATTCTAAGGGAAAAAAAGAAAAAGGAAAAAAAAAGAAACGCTTTAGGGAAGTTTGTTTTGGATACGTATGTACGTTCTGTCCACAGCACTTGGTGCTGTTTCCTTTTGTATAATATTTTAGAATTGCAGATAAATCATTCTCCAATTTCCAGTTCGCAAAACTCATTTTTTTCAACGGAATTGGCTCGGGCTTGAGATTTTCTATGCCAAGTTATCGGTTTCCCCCACACGTCAGTGTTAAGAACTTTTCTGGTGTTTATCCGCAAGCATATAATAAAACAAATATTTTGTCATTCTATCCCCAGAAGACAAAAAGGTAAAAATAAAATTCTGTCGCATTATATGCAATTCCTGAAATCCTACCTTCGAAAAGTAAGCTTTAACATGATTAAAAAAAAAAACCCTTCGGGAAGTAAGCTTTAACATCTCCATCGTCACAATTGCAATAGGCGCTAATCATTGGAATGCGTGAATCAGTAGATCAAATTAAATCGTGAGGTTAAGTCTTTGTTGATTGTATGATTTTCCCAATCGGTGTAAATCGGCACGTAAGCATCAGGAAAGCAAGGTGCATCGTTTTAGCAAAGATGTTCATGTGCTTGTCACACATAGGAGTTCACGAAAACCATACATGGGATATTCTCTTCTCTTTTTCTTTTTTGTTTTTTTGAAACACATAGATGATAGATGGGATATTCAGGAGGGAAGGAAAAAAAAAAAGGTTATGGGGATATTCCAAGGCAGAAAAAGAGGCCGGAAAGCCACTTTTGCGCTTGCCTCCAAACATTGAATTGTTTAAACAAAAAAAAAAAATCGATTTGTCGTTTTTGTTTGACCCAAAATTTGGAGGAAGCTTGATAAAAAAAAAAAAAAAGAAGAGAGTTTTTTTTTTTCCTATTCTCGAGTCGCAAGTCGCAACTGGCCCGGCCATACACATTCGAAGTGATAATTTGTTGCTTAATAGAGGGCCCTTAATTAGTTTTTAAGGTATAAGAGAGGGCCCTAATGTAAGACGGGTGGCCTACCTTCCGGTATATACATATATATATATATATATATATATATATATATATATATATACCCAAAAAAAATAGCGATTGATGTTAATATACAATATATGTTGGATTGATTACTCGTCACAATAACTGTTCAGAGAGAATAAGTTTTTGACCAAAGTATGCGATTTTCTTTTCCATCATGGAATCCGTATCAACAACCCTTGTAACCACCATTGTTTAATCTTCATGGTACGCGTATGGCACAAATGTTGAGTTTGAGGAGCCTTTGTTTAACTTATCGGGCAAAGCTAAAATAATAGTGCGCGGCTATCAACCAAAAAAAATAATAATAATAGTGCGCGGCTATCAACCAAAAAAAAAAATAATAATAGTGCGTGGCATAGCATGAAAGAAATAATCATTTGGCAATATGTTAATTAAATTTTTGATAAGAAAACTCGTATTTTTAATGGGAGATAAGAAAAAAATCCTGATAATTTATATATGAGTTGGTGGTTCGTAGTTCGTGAATATCTTCAATCAATTTTTGTGATCTGCTTGATAAGTGATAACTATTTACGTTTGAGATATAAGAGACGCCCCGTAATGTAGGATGCCCTCCTTTTTTCATTTTTTCTTTTCTTTTTGTCGAGGTGGGTTACCTTCTTCCAAACGCCAAACCATGACATGGTTTGCTAACTCAGACTTGTTAAATAATTGGCTCACCGTCAAATCCTAAAATATGCCGACGTCAATTGCAGCAGGTAGGTAGAGACATCTCCTTCAACTATATATATGTATATACATGCATTGTTGTAAAAGAATGTAAATTAAGGAAGGATTTGGAAATGAGAAGAAGAAGGATGGAGGAAGGAATTGGTGAGGAACACGGGTTGCAACCCGGTTTTTCTTCAGCTACTTTTTTCTGTTTTCATTCTCTTATATATAATACAAATGGAGTGGACAAAGTTCAGTTTAGTCCCTCAAAATGACATTCGCTACATTATTTTGGTCCCTCATAATAATATATTTATAACACTCCTCCTTGAATGTCATTGTGCATTGAGTAGAATACGCTTTAGGAAGAACTGTCTTATTAAAAACCTTACCAAGAAAAACCCAGTGGGATAAAAACTTGGTGAAGGAAAAAAGAGTGCAGTGCGTATTATACTCCCCCTCATTTTGGCCTCCGTAGATTTCCTGATATCGTTGCATGCCGATCATCCTTGTCAGCTTCTGGTGACGTATATTTTTGTCTGGTCATAACTTCAATTGGACAGAGTTGGCAGCATAATCTTCATAATTTGTTGTTGAAGCATCTGTCTTGCCTTCTTGCTTTTTGTAGTCCCAATGATACAGTAATTTCATATGTAATGTTGTGGCAGATGTCCGGCTGTGCCATTTGTGGATCAAGTGGGGGATCTGCATCTGCAAAAACCAACTCTTCTTTCTTTGGGCTTACAGGATTAACATAACACCACATCTTTTATACCCCGAAGATAAGAGCAAATTCATATCTTGCCAATAGGCTTAAGTCAAAAGCTTCAGGCTTTATTTTCTTAGCAATACATATTGCACTTCGACAGGGTACTCCAAGACCAGTCTAATAGCACGGTATTTGGAAGCTTCTTCGGGAGTTCCAATCATAAATAAGTTTATCCATACTCAAAATGATTATGTAAAGATCAATTCAGTTCTATTTTGTAGTTTCCCGGGAATTAGTTGCTTCAGGCAACTTGGATCCTTCAGGGATCTTCATGTATATATCATGACTTATGGATCCATAGTAGGCTGCAAAAGCATTCATTAGATGCATTTCTAATTCTTTTCATATAATGCCAGACTTATAAAATAATTGCATCCACCACAAGGGAGCATATCTCCTCATAATGAATACCTGGTCGTTTGGGTAAAAACTTTGTGCCACAAACCGTGCTTTTAATATCTCATTATCTTTTTGCACAAATACCCTTTTTATGACCGATCAATTTTACACCATCTGGTGTACGGACTACAGGTCCGAAAATTTCTTGCTTTACAAGCGAGTCTAACACAGCCTTAATTATATCTCTCTATTTTGGCCAATCACTCTGCGCCTACATTCATCAATAGATGTAGGTTCATGATCCTCGTTTTATTTAGCGCTATACTATAAATAAAACAAGTATTCCGTCGACGATTATTTCACTTCGGTTCTATCTTATCTCTGACACCATAATTGAGATCTCATCATACTCATTTATTTCAGGTACCTGTGTTACTTCTGGAACTTTATCAATTCGTGTCAGAGAATCAACCTCTTCTGGAGGACTTTATTTTCTTACTGGGGCCATCTTATCACTTTGCTCCTTTCTCTATCGAGAATTTCTTTTCTTTTTGGAACTGAGTATATTCTATAGATTCATTTGCTTACTATACTTGTTCTTCTGGAACATTATTTCGAGTAGGAGCATTTGCAGCTGGTATGGTCATACTTTTCAAATAAATATGTCTGGAAATTGACACATCAAAATTTTGCAAATGAATCAACTTTTGAACTTCAGGTTCATATTAATTTATATGAGGATCAACATTCATATATATTATGCATTTCAACAAACTTGATCCAGCTGCTTCTTTCTCCCCCTGATATTGGGTATACACACATATCGAATTATCAATAAGCAAATCTTGCTATAAATGAATCTCCAATCTTTTAGTCAATAGTCTCAATAATGTTGTGATTTGATGGAGATTACCCAACATCTATTCCCAACCTTCTTTAAGGACCAGATTAACTATGCTGTGGTGGAGCATAATATACTGTACAACCAACGGTCCGAAGATGGGATTCTTATGATCTTATAATATCTTATTGGCTTGATGCACATTTACTGCGTATAAAATACCATAGTCATATGTCATCAATGGTCCTGCAATCAATTGTCAATATGGCCCAGATCACTTTGGGTTTATTTCCAATGATATACATTCTCCATTGAAGAAACATACCAGCATTATCTAGACATATAGTCTAATAACATGAGTAGGTATATGCACTTGCAAGTGGCTTAATCATTAGAACAAGTGCGCACAATGCCAACTTGCGTCACATAATAGACCATCTAGTCGATGCATCATAAAAATTACCTAGATGGTTAACACCGCGGATTTATCAGTCCACGTTTATGTCCCTGAACTATTCTCAAACTTGCTGGTGATACTAGGCCATTCTCATCTTAGGAATGCCATATAATAACTTTCGCAGCAAACAAACTCATAGAAATTCATTGATTGTAAAACTTCTGGTTTTTCAATGAATGATCCAATAAATTTCGTGCATCATTATTAACCCGGGATGGCCTATCCGGTCATGCCAAAGAATAAATCCATGAACTAACTTCAAGTTGATGTCAGCTTCAGGCTGCGCAAGCTGTGTATCTAAACACTTAAAATTGCTAACTCCAGGCTAGTGCATTCCAGCTTCTGGCTGGATATGTTAAGTTTCAATTACTCAACTGCTAGCTTCAGGCTGCAATACATGTGTCAATATTAGGCTTATTCCTGCTACTCATGTCGGAAAAGATCAGAATTATTGGACAATAATTAAAGTAGTGGCAAACTTTTTCAAAAGCAAAACCTCGAAGCTTGAAAAACTTTGGAGTTTACTGACTAATAATGCAAAGTTTTAATTATCGAAAAATCTTCTGGATTTTTTTTCAGAGACAGAAAAGGGTCCACATTTGAGAAAACTGACACCTAGCTGTCTAAGCTCAAACTATAAGAAGGGGAGGCGGTTGAGACAGGAAGATGCAGAAAACTCGGAAAAATCAACAAGACAAGAAAAATGCCTTCCCCAGCTACTGTTTTCTTTGTTGAGGGTGCCTCTCTAGGAAGAAGAAATATGTTAGCTTATAGCATGGTAAATGAGCAGCAAGAGGAACTACCGAATGATCTGGCGAGAATTCCTCGTTTAGTGTTTGTAGATGAGTTATACTCGTCTAGGTTCTTTGTGACTCCAATAGAAGAAACTTTCTTCCTGGAGGACCAAGGCAATCTCAGGACAAATTTTTATGGCTCAGCTAACTCTATAATGTTTTTCATATCTGCTAGGATGCAGGAATTTCAGCTAGAGCCTTCATGTCAAATTTTAAATCAAAGCAGTTATTATCAGGTTTCCATGATGGCTCGGAGCGTCCCAATGGTGACTGGGTTACCACTTACATGGCCTAAGGTGCGACTTTTACTGTGGAATTGCAGGGGTATAGCAAGAAGGTCTCAAGACTTTGTGCGTACTTTAAGGGATCTGAAGAATCAGTACAAGCCTAACATGGTACTGATTACTGAGACTTTGTGGCAAGCAGGAGAGAATCATGGTATGATTCCACTTCGTTTTCCTCCAACGAATCGATTTGAGATACCTGGAGAAAACAACATGGGTGGTATGTGGTTCTCCTGGAACGACAGTGTTAGGGTCAACATCAATGGTGAGGCTCAGAGTTTTAGGGTTAATGTTGAACCCAACAGATAGATTACTGTTTAAACATATGTATGAGAACCATTCCTCTTTGAATGTTCTCCAGTTATGTATCCGTTTATGTAATAATATGCATGTTTGCTTTGAGCCTTTTCCATTTATTATCTAATTTACGCCCACAGGCACAAATAATTATACTGTCTTATTCGCTTCAGGGAATAGATCAGAGTCAATTCATTGGGATCCATAATAATTCATTTTATTACTGGGGGTGTCTGTACTCTTCAAGAGTATATGTTCTTCCAGAGCGTAAAAATACGATTTTCTAGATCATATTAAAACATGCGTTCTTCAGGAACATATTCGGATTTATGCTCTTCTGTAGCGTGTTAATCTTTTTCTCATTTCGGGATGTCATAATATGTTATATTGACATCCACACATATAATTCTCCCCCTGTGGATGTCAATTTTGCATTGTCTTCGAGACTAATGCTTGAGGCATTATTCTAGAAATAATTATAAAGTACTGAAAAGTAAAGAAAATAAATTGCAATGCGTAATAATTTAAACTGAACATAAAATAAAATTGAATATAAAATGAATTGTTAAGCAAGTATAATATCCACCTTCTGGTGGTCATATAATTGCCATCTTCTGGTGGTAATAATATTTATTTTCGATTTTTCTTTTCCCGAGTCTTCTGGACTCTTACATTTAGTCTTTCAGACTATTCTCATTTAAATGCATTTTCGCATTTAATGCCCATTATAAATTTTTTCCGGAAATTTTAAGGGCCTCAAATTCAAATAACATAATTGAATATATAAACACTTAATTAAAACAAATAAGCAAGGGGCCTTATATTAATTGTCCCAAGTAAAGTAAATGGCAGGAAATTAAAATAATGGGCCTAGTACGAGCCCATAAGTAAAATTATTGACGAAAAAATTAAATACAATGGGCCCTATGATAGCCCAATTAAAAATAAATGGCTGGAAATTAAATACAATAGGCCTTTTTATAGCCCAATTAAAATAAATAGCTGAAAGTTTAAATGCAATGGGCCTTTTATTAATTAGCCCAATAAAAATTAAATTACTGAAAATTAAATGCAATGGGCCTTATACGAGCCCAATAAAAATTAAATCAGCAGATTAGGCGGCTTAGCCGGCCATATAGGCCTAATATGAGCCCAAGCTTACAGTAAAATAAATAGATAAAATAAATACAATAGCCTTCCGGGCTTGCCGGGAAAATGCCGAGATGCTAAATTCCGGCCAAGCACTTCTGGGCTTGCCGAGAAAATCCCGAGGCGCTGAATTTTGGCCAAAACACAAAATAAGTATAATAGCCTTCCGGGCTTGCTGAGAAAATCCCGAGATGCTAAATGCCGGGTTCGTCAGATCTCGGCCGAATACTGTTCACGGTGCCGGATTCCGGCCAAAAATTTCTGCCCATGAACTCCCCATTAACAACATCACAATCCCATCCACAATTCACAACAACAATTAAACAACAACAACAATCCAACAAATACCCAAAAACAACATCCTCCAATTTCTATGTTTTATCAAAAAAATAAGATTGACTATAACAATTTCAAGCTTTATTGTTTTCGTAATTTAAAAAAAAATTCATGTTTTTGTCTACATAATATATACTTAATTAACATATCCCTCCTCTTCAATTCTTTTCAAAGATCATAAACATATAGAGTTAAAGTTAACACAGAAATAGCATAACTATTCTATTTGGTTAGACTATTTTATACTAAAATATCAAAGATAGCGATTTTACCAATATACTACAAATCACCATTGTCAGCCATAACCAAAGTAGTAAACAGCAGCAAATGGGGATAGTAAAATAGTAGATACAAAAGGGTAAAGCAACGAAAAACATTGAGTTCTTGCAGGCCACTGGTAAAATAACATTTTTTTTAAGTAAAATAATTGATTATAGCTTCTTTATGCTTATGCGTGCTAAGTGTGTGTGGTGTATGTCAAAGTCAATTGGCTGCCAACACTTGACAAATAAGGAAAACAACCGTCCTGAAGAAAATAGTCAATTAGCTTACCTCCCTTTTCCCAAGTTGAGCATAGAAGTGATTTAGAAGCTATCTCTTTGCCTCTCGGACTTGATAATAAACGACCGCTTTTGGGATAGAGTTCTTCAGTGTATCACAAACCATACCGATGTAAGCACTGATATTCGACCCCAGGGATATTGGCGACAGTATGGGGTCGACGGCGGCAGCAAGCTCGGGCGGCCAGCTTCTTGCTTCCACGGGCAGCAACGGCTCTGCTGCGAGGGAGAAGAGGAAGGGGAAGATGATGGCAGCTGGTGGTGTATGGTGGCTCGGGTGGTCACGGGTTCACGGGGTCGTCGGGCTCTGCAGATCGGCGGGTCGGCGAGGCAGCGGCGCAGGCGATGTCGCGGCCGGTGGGGAGGCGTGGATGCACATGGATGCAAGGATGAAGAAGAACAGACCCGGGTTGGGAAAAATCGGGTCCGGGTTCGCCGTCGGGTCGACGGCCTTTGACGGCGCGTCCGGCAACGAAACCGTCGGGAAGCGACGTCGACAGGTCGGCGACAGCGAGAGGATCGTGATGGCTGTGGTGGTGTCGTGCACGGTGGCGCGGAAGCCGGCGCCGGAGATGAAAACGACTGGCCGGATTTTGTTTCTTTCCTCTCCTCTGTTCACCCGTTTCTGGTCGGTTTTCTTTGCTCTGGGTAGAGGCTAACTCGTGCTGATAACGTGTTGTAAAAGAATGTAAATTAAGGAAGGATTTGGAAAGGAGAAGAAGAAGGATGGAGGAAGGAATTGGTGAGGAACACGGGTTGCAACCCGGTTTTTCTTGCTACTTTTTTCTGTTTTCATTCTCTTATATATAATACAAATGGAGTGGAAAAAATTCAATTTAGTCCCTCAAAATGACATTCACTACATTATTTTGGTCCCTCATAATAATATATTTATAACATGCATCACCATCTTTCGTCTATGGGTTCTCAAACTTAGAAGCACCAGCTATCCCAACAATTGCATATTTTCTTATGACCGATATGTGTCATGTTATATGTAGTTCAGTTTCCAACTGCCTTATGGTGTTCACTTTCATGACCAGGTGCCCAGCGGGTGTTTCAGCCTTCACCCGCCGGGATTTGAATGACTCTCCTGATGCTCCTCCTCTAGTGTGAGCTCCTTTTTTCTCTTTGTAGGAAAAACAAATATTATGATGCCAAAAACTAAACAGCAATATTACGAGCACCAAAAACTTCTTAGTGAAAGAGTCTTACAAACGCCATAATTTTATTAACACTTTATATAATCTTTTCTTTTTATTTTTATTCTAAAATAGAGTCTTTACCATCACAAAAATCTTATTGAGTGTTAGTATCTATTAGAGTGGTAATATCTATTATTTTTTTTTGAAATATCACAACGAAAGCAAAGTAAAAGAGCACTATATAAAAATTCATGACCTAAGAAATCTATATACACCCTCAAATTTTTAATATTTTTGTATTTTAACTTGTTGGTTTTTATTTTGAACATGATTTCAAAGAGTGAAAGATTGCAAGAGAATTGGGCAAAGGATATTAAAAATTCTAAAGTATCAGACTTTAACAAACACACAAATCCTAGAGAAAGACAATTCCATACACTCAAGTTTCTTTTCTTTTCTTCTCAAATTACAACACATGTAGATACTTATCTATAGAAATTTTTGTGTTCTCACGCTTTGCCACGTTACACACTTACGGATTTTTTTTCTAATGTGATACAAAATACACGAGAGGAGTTAACGTAAATAACAATACTTCCACTTAAGAGGATTACAAACTCATATTGAATATAACTTAATTTTTAATTATTAAATATTTAATGTAATGTAAAAATCTAAGAAAACAAAGTTCCAGTCATGATTTTCTAAAATGATGAATTTTATATCACTTGTTTTTAAACATCACTTTTTTGACATCAAGAGGATAATGGTTAAATAATGAAAAATTTTATCTTCTTTTCAATTTAAGGAAACGGAATAATAAAGAAAAGAGAGAGAGAAAGTCTCGGTTATCAGGGGCTCAGGGTTTTTTCTCTTCTCACTTTTTCTCTCTGAGGAAAACCCTAGATCTACATATTGGGACTGCCGCCGACGACTCTTTTTCCGGTGGTAAGCTCCCCACCAATTAGCTTTTTCTCTTTTGTTTCTCAGTTTTGTTGTTTTATTCTCACTTTTTGTGGGTTTAGTCTCATCTTTTATGAGTTTTGTCTCACTTTTTGTGAGTTTAGTCCTACTTTTTGTGGGTGTATTTTCTCCGCCAGTATTTTGGTGATTCCAATAAAACTATGGGAGCCAAAAGCCATGGAGGAAGATTCGACCTTAAGAAGGATTCTTTGTCTGCTGCAGAAATTCGCCAACAAAGAGATTTTTCACCCCACAGGTATGCATCGCCTTCACTTGATGGCTTGGTGGTTGTTGCACGGATGAAAACTATTATTAAAAAGGATATATATGAAAACCTCACTAAATATTAAGAATTAAAGACAACCCACAATAAAAATTAAGGAATAAAATAGAAAATGAAAATAATAGAAACCATAGATATGTGGGTTCTTTTTACTCTAAGGTAAGTGCATAAATAGCATACCACCTACATAGAATTTCAAAAGTGTCAGGAATTTTTCAAATCCAACTTTACATTATAGTTATAGATTTTTTTTTTATGAAAACGATATTTATTAAGGGTAAAAATGACAGACATAGTTTAGTATGTCATCAAAGCAATGACCATGTGAATACAGTCAGTCCAAGCTATTTTGTTACCAGACAACATCATCAATATTGATTAAACTATTCTTATCCTACAAGTCGTTCCACGCCAATCCTTAACACTATCCGCACATATGAGAATATCATATAAGTTGTGGGGAATGAAGGCTGCTTCAATTTGATCCAGGCCAAAGACGTGAGGAGAACTATATAAAAAATCCTTCTCCAATCCAGATCCATCCGCTCAAATAGCTTCTTGTTCCTGTTAAGCTAGATACTCCATAAGGTGGCAAACAAAATAATCATCCAAGATGATCTGGCCGATGCCAGACCTGCAAGTTCTGCCTACTGAATAAATATATCTTCAAGATTCATTGGCATACACCATTGAACACCCCACCAACAACAGAGCTTAGCCTAACGAAGCCAAGAAGTATGACAATGGAGAAATAAATGGTCCTTATACTCAAGTTCATCCATACACAAGACACACATCGACTCCTCAATGTTGATAAAGTTATGATACAATAAGGCAAAA
Organism: Turnera subulata; assembly: GCA_028386065.3. Classification (NCBI taxonomy): domain Eukaryota; kingdom Viridiplantae; phylum Streptophyta; class Magnoliopsida; order Malpighiales; family Passifloraceae; genus Turnera; species Turnera subulata. The sequence goes on along the minus strand of JAKUCV010001966.1, from coordinate 321,761 downwards.
TTTGTGGCTAGACCATGATGGAATGCCATCCAAAGAAAGCATTACACCTTAGGGGGTGTAAGGCCAAGCCACACATATGGAGTTGCAGCCTGAGAAATACGATTTGCCAAAAGAGTTAAATAGCCATCTTTTGAGGCATAAAACCCAGTTTTATTTTGGCACCACCACCATACATCAGACTTGTTTTCCTCAAGCCTCACATCTGTTAAATTTTTATTGATTTGCTCCAGCTCCTCTTGCTCTCAAGAGAATAGGCATCTTCTCTACTGTAAATCCACAACCCATCTACCCTCACTCCATACAATCGCATCCTTAACAACTACGTCATGATGGATTGCGATGCTAAATAGCCGGGAAAAGATAATTTCAAAACCTCACCATTAAGCCACCGTCATGCCAAAATTTGCTTTTGCTTCCATCTCCCACAACCATCCTAACCAAACCAACCAGTTCCCTAAACCCATTGCTCGCTGTTCCTGAATTAACCACTCCATTCCAATTCCATGACAATCCACTCTGAATGAAAGAAGACCACGAATCATCACTTGGAACTTGATAGCTTCTTCTAATAATCCTAGACCAAGTAGGCACAGAATCTGATGCTTCTAATAATCCTAGCCCAAATAGGCACAAAATTTGATGAATGATCAACATTGATGTAACTCCACATCCATTTGAAAAGAAGACACTTATTTTTTTGCTAGAATTGATTCGATTCCCATCCCACCAGATTCCTTCGGCCTTGCAATTTGATCCCATTCCACCATACACATCTTCCTCCTGTCTCCACTTCCACTCCATAAGAATTTCCTTTGAATACCCACAATTTTCTTGGCAACTCCTATAGGAATTTTGAACAATGATAAGTAATATATGGGGATGTTAGACAACACTGCCTTAATCAAAGTTACTCTACCCCCTAGTGATAAAAACCTCCCTTTCCAAGATGCCAGCCGATTCCTGATTTGGTTCAAAACAGGCCATGCTTAGGCTTTTCGCATGTTGGCGCTTGATGGTAAACCCAAATAAGCCACGAGTAATTTTTTCAATCTACTCTGCAACCTTTCAGCAATCCAACAAGTGCTTCAATCTGGAACATTCACACCAATAATGGTGCTTTTATGAAAATTAATGTGCAATCCTGACATAGACTCAAAGCACCTCAAACTTCTTTTTAAATTCAGCAGCGATTCTATATCTTCTGGAACAATGAATAGAGTATCGTCTGTGAATCGTAAGACCACGAGAACCTATTGGGATAATTGTAACTCCTTGATCACACCCTTGCTAATTGCTTGATTGACTAAAAGAGTGAAGCCCTCAGCCACCAAGTTGAAGAAAAAGTGTGATAATGGATCACCCTGCTTCAGATCCTTGGAAGTTTGGAACTCTCCTGAGAGTGAGCCATTAATAAGTACATTAAGGCTGGAGTCATTGACATAATTCCAAATCCCCCTCGCCATCTGACACCAAAACCCATTGCATAGTATCCATAAAAAAGGTCCATGACACAGAATCATATGCTTTTTTAAAGTCAATTTTCCATAATATAGCACTACGATCAGACTTTTTAATCAAGAGAATGACCTCTGCAACTATGAAAATACAATCCATAATGTTTCTGCCTTCTATAAAGGCAAACTGATTACTACTTACAATCGAGGGCAGGTCTGTCTTCAACCTCCTTCCCAATACCTTCGCCACCACCTTGTATATCCCGTGGATCAAGCTTATGGGACGAAAGTCATCAAAGGCCTATGAATCCGGCTTCTTTGGAATTAAAGTGAGGAAGGCATAGTTGATACCCCTAGGTAAGGAACCCGAAGTAAATAACTCCCTCAAACATGTCAACCATGTCATCACTAATAAGCTCCCATGCCTTCTTATAGAAGGCAAGACTGAAACAGTCTTGGCCTGGAGCCTTGTCTCCATCACATTCCCAAATAGCCTTATAATTTCATCCTTCTCAAAAGGCTCTTCTAGCGGCGCATCTGATAAATATTTGAACCGAATAGAACCCAGTTTAAAGCGAGTCTTTGGCGGATCTTGAAACAAACTGGCAAAGAAATCCTTTGCTGCCCCTTTGATTGCTGCGGAAATAACCCCATTGACGTTGATGCATCGTGTGGAATTCCTTTTTCACATGGGAAAGGTTGCTTATTTTCTCTATAATGCTTTCGTCTTACCTCTCTCTACCTTATCTCCTCAAATACACACCAATAACTACTGTCACCTCCCTTATCAATTTGAAAATTAAAACTTGATCTAGATCTACACCCTTCTACTAAAATAGTCTCCAAGTGAAGCAAGTCTATACATTATCTATCGCCACCAGTGCGATAGGTATGGTGCCGTTTTCCGTAAGTTTTTATCTTGTTTGAACTTGAGGTTCATATGCACTGTTCTATGCATCTGGATGTGCAACCATCCTTTACTCTACTCCCACAAATCAATGAAGAAAAGACAAACATGGAACGCTATGCTGATGATTTCCATGAGGATAGCTTTCGGGTTGACCTAAGTTCAACCCAAACCCAAGAGCTCGAGGACGATGTTGAGGAACGACTTAGTGACATCACCAGTCGCACATGCCTTATCGAAAAGGTATACTCTGAACGCTACTTCAATGCGGGTTTGTCTAAATCCAGTCTAAATCAAGTGTGGAACTTAAAAGGAGAATTTAGGGTTACCGATAAAAAGAATAATCTATTTTTGGTGGGTTTTGAATATGCAGAAGACTGTGAGAAAATTTACAAAAAGGCTGCCCATAGTTAGTATCTAATGCATGTACTAATTTAGGAGAAGGCTACCTCATATGTCCATCAACCATGTACCTTTTAAGATTGTCTTGGTTTTGGATAGAAATCCATGAATTACCATTTGATTTCCTTGAAGGCCAAAAAATTAGAAATATATACAGTATTTTGCAGCCGTGGTTCAAATTGATGATAGGATTGAAAACCGAATGGGGTAGAATGGTTTTGTGTGGGCAAGAATTGAGTTCCTGCTAACCACTCATGCCGGGAATACAGATTAAGGATGGAATAGGGGTGGAGCATTGGGTGAAGATCAAATATGAGAGATTGGGTGAATTTTGTTACCGCTGTGGGAGGGTTACATACTCGACAAGGAGATGTACTAAACTAAAGAGAGGACATGATAGACAGGAGATGGAATGAATTTACAACTTTGGTCCCTGGTTGAGGGCTAAGGAAGTGATGCATCGGCCATTCCTAACCAAGAAGGCCACAAGCAAGGAAGTTGGAAATTGGAACCAGGGATTTGACCTACTAGACAAGGAGACCGAAGGGAATAACGTCCCTGTGGAGGCCAACAACCTACAAAATGATGAGATAGGTACACAGGGCAACATTACCACCAGCAGAGGGCTTACTCAACTAGCTATGACTCCTATACAGGCCAATGGCCAAACTCTTGCTTACAAGAAGCTTAAGTTAGGAACAGTGTTTGGCACAACAAAAGGTGATCAACTGGTTCGGACTATACATATGGGCTGGATCAACACGACTGTTGAGATAGCGGAGCAAATAGACTCAGACTCTCTAATCACTACGACTATCAAGAAGCTGAGTTGAAAATGATTGGCAAGGCCCACCAAACTTGTATGGCAACCAAATGCTGAGGAGGTATTGAGAAGTAAGGAGATGGCAAGCTGGTTCAAGAACCAGCCTACAGAGGACAGAGCTGTGATGCAAGAAACGGATGGAGGTAGTGCTACCTCCACCCTACCTAATCCCGCAAAATGAGAACTTGGGACAGTATCGAGAGGAGGTCCTTCGGGTTCCCTATCGATACTCTTTTATCACCCGTTGGTGAGTTTTGACATTCATAAATATATGTCCATTTATAGGACACGCCATCCCCTTTCAGGTAATCTTCTCTCATCAGATTACTCTTTTGTCAATGGTACTAATGCCTCTAGTGGCAATGAGAAGGGGCTTGATATGTTTTGTGGCACAAGTGGTGTAGTTTGTTGTTCTTACAAACTGTAGTTGGCTGATAATCATACCAATTTTAGCTCCATGACTGGAAAAATGTCGATTTTCAAAGACTTTGCAGAGTGCTATGTCTCCCGGAAGGATCTCCTGGTATTAGCCAGGGAAATGCCGTCCAAATGTTCAAGCCACAAGGTACTGCATGATACTATGAAGTTAAACGATGTGGCCTAAATCAAGCAACTGGTCTGAAAAAATTGTCGAGCTGCGCTAAATCTCTTGCACAGTTGTAATGATGATTTTACCGGGACTGTAATCGCTTGTTCAAACTCTAGTTTCATATGAATACATATATGCTTGCTGAAAAAGATTTCTTATTTTTAAAAGGTTCGGTTTCCACTCTATTTGTGAGTTATGTCTCGAACCTGAGGTAATTTTTTTGCCCACAAAGATGCCACAACTAAAATTGGTTTCTCCTCAATTTTATTTTTTTTTTAAATTATGATAATTTCTTGATTTGAAATAATTAGAGAAACCAACACTACTTGTAGTTTAGTGACACCTCTCTTGGTATTTCATCCAAGAGGTCAAGGTTCGATCCCAAGAATGGTATTGAAGGTGTTTGGGGGTGTGGGGTTATAGGTAATTATTAGGATTCCAATGTACCATAAAAGAAGAGATAATTAGAGAAATAGTAAAAATAAAATACATATTATTACGAAAATCGTGTTCTATAAAAATATTCAATTCAGGAAAGACAATGAGGATGGAAGACCAATCTTTTAGATGGTAAAAGGAAAACCAAAGAAAAAATAATTATGCAATGGAGTCAAATTGAGATTATTTTAAAGATAAATATAAAAAAATAAAAAGAATATTCAGCTTTCTTTTCTAAAAAATAACATAAAAAGTTATAAATCATAATCACAAAACCTTCAAATACCGTGTTGACTTCTTTTTATTTTTGTGTTGACACTTATTACTGAATAAAAGTAATAGGAACTTTGATTAAAAAAAAAACAGGAACACCGCGTGGCCCAGCCACTCAGCCAGTCAGCCATACATACATATAGCCAACAATCGTGAAAACCCGTGGGTGGAGGAGACTCGAGCGGAGAGTGAAAGTTATATGCAAGAGAGCAGGAAAAACCATATAATTCGGCAACCAATTCACAGACAATTGCCAATTTGACTTTATATTAGACTAAGCTGACCCAATTTGACTTTTAGAGTAAGATTAGATACCAGTTGAAACGTTCCTCAAAGTTGAAACCACAGGTGCTCACTGATAAATATAATACAAGAGGTCCATTTTGGGGTTTAGAGGCCAAACTCGAGACAAACAAGCGGAGATTTTAAGCTATTGAAGAATGGAAGAAATGGACGAAACGGAGGCAGAATCACAGGTCTATTTCTTCTTTTAGCTTGTTTATTTTCGCTTGCGTTCCCCGTCGTTCTTGTCTTCCATTTGGTTCCTGAGAAAACGAGAGGGAATAGAAATCTCGATCGATCCATGCTTCTATAAACAACGAAAAGAGTGAGAGCTGAAGCAGCTCGATCGAAGGAGTAGAAATCGTTCCTTGGTTACAATTTTGTAAGCTTTTGTCTGTCCCTAATTAGTAACAAAAATCGCTAAAATTCTTGTGTTCCTGAGTTATTTCTGTTCTCGGGAAAAACGACACGATTCGCGCCTTTTTTTTTTTTTTTTTTGTTCTGGTGGATGAAATAATCATTAGCATTTCAAATTCTGATGCACGCTCTTTTGTGAGGCATTCGTCGTTTATCATTCCATGTTAGGCATAGACGGGAAGAGAGAATACTAGTTTGATCCCAAACGACATGCCACTCGTATCTCTTTCTGCTAAGAAACTCGGGAATCCAACCAAAGATACTGACAACTACTTGCAGTTCTGGCTAGGATTTTTGTTTCTGGTGATTTTTCGGTACTCAATGCTATTACGCTTGGTTTTGGTTGCCAACGTAACTTTGTATTGTACAACTTGTATTGTGCTTTACCATCCCAGTGGTTCACTGTTTGTTTTGATGAAAATGCAGGTTTACATGGCTTGCATTTCACAAGGTCAAAGGTATTGTTGTTAATCTGTATACTTTTCCGCCGAATGTGAAGTTTCTGCTTATGTGGGAGAATTTTGGCGTTAAGAGGTATACAAAAGGTCATAGCCTGTTGTTCCTAAATTCAACAATATTAATTTTTACGGATGCCTCTTCAGAGTGGGAGTTTCGTATTACGATTCCAGTATTCGCCAACTTCATGTGCTTGAAGTTTGGGAAGATGGAAGCTCAGGTTTTCCGTTGATTGATCTTGGTACGTGTCTTCCTGCTTCTGTTCCCCATTTAAGCTGTTTAACTGGTTTAAAATAAGTGTTCCTTACGGTTAAAATGTTTACAATTTTTTGGTTGCTTTCTCTCCTTTTGAATTACTGTGTTTTGTGGTTATATATCTTTTATGTTTTGCTATCTGTCATAGTGTCTTTATCTTATTCTTTTCTTTGCTTTTTTGTCTGAATTACAGTCAAATATCAGGCTAAGCCGCTAATCATTTATGCAAGTACCAAAAGTGAAGAATCCTTCTTATCTGCTTTACAACGAAGTGGTAATCTGCTTTCTACATGGCTGATACACAAGGTATCTACTATTGGGCTATGCTTACTTATCCAAGTAATGCAGATGATGCAACCGAGGCTCCTACACTGAAATTGGTTAAAAGTTCAATTTTCAGCTATGAGCAAGCCTGGCACAGGTATTAGAAGTCATCAGAATATATAGAAACTCTTCTGTATTGATGAAGTTATAGTGATAAATTGTCAATATCATCAAGCTGCCATAATTCAATTTGCTTAATTGTATGTTCTGCTTCACATACTTGCTTGTTTGAGTTGAAATTTTATTGCAAGATAGTCACCAAAATTCTCATATTCATGTGGTTATTTTTATGTATGTACTTTGCGTCAAGAATTTAGCATTCAGTTGGGTCGTAGATTTTTTAAAAAACTTGAATTCTATAAGTAATATATTGGTATACATAAAGTCTGATTCTAATTTATATATGGATATATTCTCAGAAAACTATGCTGCATGATTTCATATCTGCAATTCATTACTGGGCATCACAGTTTTCCTCTCCGGCCTAGTTTCAAGACTTCAGAACCATTGAAATAGAATAATGATTCTGAACTCTTAGCAAGCCTTTAACACTTTTCGCCTGCATTTTGTTAGTTGGCAAGGTGGATGGGACTTACAGATGAATAATATCTCACATCCTGGTTAAATAATACATGTTTGAAACGATACTTTTAACATCACATCTTTACTCTTTGGATTGTTGTTTTCTCTCACTACCTTTCTCTTTGGGCTTTGCAGATTGATATATCTTCGAGTAACAGGAATGGATGATGGATTAACTATCAAGGAGAGGATTTGTTATGTAAGGGCGTAGAATATTATGTGCTTCATATTTTCATGATGTTTGTCTCCTCTCAAGTATCTTGGAGTTTAATGGCTCTCCAGCTCAAGTTTGGTCATTTGTTTTTTTTTTTACTTCTCTTACCTGATGGATCAACTAATAAGTATATGCCTTGTCTACCAATACTGTTGATTGGTCTTTAAAACATTCTTTGCTTCTTATCAAGAATAGAACCGTTAGGTCCCCCTCTCCCTCGATTATTCGGAAGAAACTAGAAAAGAAAAGAGAAAAAAATTAGTAGGAAAAAAGAGAGAGAGAGAGAGATGAGGGCCATTAGGTTCTTCGCCTACTTTCTCTCTGGATTCTCAAGCAGTTACGGTCATTATGAGTCCCTGTCCTGTTCTTTTTGTGCGTTTTGGTATCAACTTCCTTTGTTTCTTATTGTATGCGACATCAGCAACTTAAAGTTTTGGGAAAATATTTATCGATTATAATGGTTCCGTGTTCTAATTTGTTTTCCCCAGAGGATGTGTAGAATAACAACTTTTTTTCTTAAAAAAAAAAAAGAGCACCCAAGCCTCCTGTTTTTTTTTTCCTACTTTCTGGGTAATTGTTTTACATTATTTGTTATGACCTAATAATGCTTAACTTCACAAGGTTCCTGTTTTTCATTCTGTTCCATTTTTTTTCTTTTTGATTCTCTTAGGACTTGTTTCAAATGTAACCGTGATTTGGAGTGATCATTATTATTTCAACGTGTTGAAGTTCCCTAGACTGTTCTGTTCCAGAACTGAATTATAAAAAACTTAATGTTTTGCTGCATTAACCTGTTGTTTTTCTCTTTTGTCATGATAGCTGAGTTCCATGATTGATATGGGAAGTGACATTCAAGTTCGAGCAAGTGGAGGTCTTCTTGCCATCTTAGAGAACGAAAGAATAGTAGACACCCTTGAGCAAAGGGAATGTGGGAATTCGTCAATTACAATTGATTCACTTGTGGAGATCTCATTGTATCCTTTGGCACTGTGCTCTAATTCTTCTATATTTTGCGTAAGCTTTTTTTTGAACAAGGAATGGGTGAACCATTCAGACAGGACATTTGGACCACTATATCCTTTACAGTGACAAAAAGAAACAAATTTCTGAAACTTGATGCAGCAGCACATGAGGCGTTGCAGATATTTCAAATAGATAAACATCCTAGCCACATGGGAATTGGTAGAGCAAAAGAAGGGTAAAATCTTCGCTGTTGAAATTTTATAAGCTTGGAAAAGTCATTATACTGATTTTGGGACATGCAGGTTTTCAGTGTTTGGCATGATGAACAAGGTTTGTAACTTTGTGCATCATGTTTTCATGTTTGAAGCATGTACTTTGCAAGTTTGACTAACATAGTTTCTCTTGCTCAGTGTGTCACACCTATTGGTCAGCGGCTTTTAAGGTGAACTAGTTCCGAAAAATTTCTGTTGCTACTTCTTCCACGTCATCTCCAATGGGAAGACTTGGATTGATGCTTTTCTTTGCAATAGGAACTGGTTTCTGAGGCCCATACTAGACCTTGAAACCCTGAACCATCGTCTGAATACTGTATCCTTATATTGTTTAACTGAATGAAAAGACTGGTTACGTTTCTATTGAAATATTATTCAGGATGATCCCTGAAACAAGGAAAAGATAGCTGTAGAGGTTTGAAATCAGGTTTAGCCAACATGCATGTGAAATGTGAAAGCTGGACTTCTGTCTGGCAATTTAAATTTTACAATTTTACTACATAAAGCTTAGATTCCTTATTGAATTTAAGATATCATTCTTCCTGGGTTCAGAAGAACTGATGTTTTCTTTGCGCGAGACACTGAAATCTATCAAGGACATTCCTCGCATACTGAAGGTCCTTCTACTTTTAGTCTTCTTTTTAGCCTTGTCTGAGGGTTGATGATCATTTTTTTCCAATATAAAGACATAAATTGTATATGTATAAAACATGCTAATAAGAAATGATTAGTTTATGCGCACTATTATTTCATATTCGCAGACTTGTTGTCTTGCATCATAGCTGATGTTCTTTCAATTAGTTACTTTCAAATATTTAAAACATAATCTGTTCCATGCTAAAGCAATTTGTAGAACGTGGCTGGTCATTTTGAGAGTATATTGATGTTATATCAAGCATTAGCCAGTTTTCAGATTAGCAATTTGTGCCCCTAATTTTTCTCTTTGTTATCCTTTTCACGTTCTGCTTTTCCTCTCTCTCTTGAAGAAATTCAACTCACCAAACTCTATGTGCACTGCTGGTGACTGGACCATCTTCTTGAAGGTAATTGGTAGTTGCTTGGAAACCTTTTGTTTCATTTTCCTTCTTCTTTTATCATTGGTTGCCTGCATTATTTTTTTGATCGATCCATCAATTTTAGCTGTTGGTTGAGCTTTTGTAGCTTCTTGCAGTTCCAAGTTACATGTTATTGATTAGAAGTATTCTCGTGAGCACAAAGATTTTCCTGTAGCAGCTGTGTTTCATGGATCAAATACGCATAGAAGTGTTTAAACATAAGTTAAGAGTTATGCTTTGATAATGAGCTCTGCAAAATAAGAAATGCTTGTATCCCACTAAGAGAAACAGAATATAAACTGTTAGCGGCATTATAAGATAATCAGATAGTTTTCTTATGCTTTTTTCTCTCACAGTATAGGAGTTTTTACTTAATTGTCTGACATTTATTTCCTGTCTGCATGGCAGCTGTATTATCACATTCTTCAACCTCCATTATTTTCCGTTTCCATCTCAGCCAGTCGGAAAACTCTGATGATTGTCTTGGACTTGTGAAACGTGTAAACTTGTTAATTTTTTTATACTAACATTACCTATATGCATAAGCATGCTTGTGTATGTTTATCTGCCTACTTCTCTATTTTTGTACCATAATTTGATGAGATCCTCTTCACATACCCTCATTTGGATAATCTTAATGAGCTTAATCTTACAATTAACCGTATTGTATCAAAGCATAGTAAAATAGCTTTTCTATACCATGACAAATACAGGTGCTCTAACATGGTAAATATTCAATGATGTTTGTTTCCTTTTAGAGTATTTGTGCACTCTTGCATGTCGCCAAGATATTTGAGGTAGGCATTTCTGAGAGTCTTCGGGAGCATTTGAAGGACTTGAATTTGAACATTGTTGAGCAGGTAGATGATCATTACAATTCTTTTTCGAAATCATACATTTTATAATCCTTCACGTTTCTTAATTTGCAATAGTTATGATTGTGTACTTCCTTTTCAGGCTACTTTATGCATCACAACGGAGCTGGCTTATGTCTATGAACTGGTAACTCTTTGTTAATTTCTCAATGTCTCAAACAGGTACCTTGTTTTATATTCATAAGATCTCATACAAGAACAGTAGAGTAAGAAACGCTTTGATATAGTTGCTTTTCTGTTCTGGGCGGTCACTTCTTATTGAAGATTTTTTCGTAGAACAATGTATGGTTTGAAAACAAGTAGACAAATATAAGGTCCAAAACTGTTTTGCTGCTTACAATAGTTACCAAGCATATGCGAACCAACTATTTACTGTGAAAGCCTTCTTTTATTCAAGTAGAAGTGTGAATGTGGCCTCAAATTAAGAATGCATCCGGTCAGTAATCTACACTTTGAGCTCTTTGTTTGGTATGTTATCCAACTTAATGTGGCCAATATTGTGATAGAAGGATGTGATACATATCATGGTTGTTTTAAAAATTGTTATCCAATAAAGCATCAAAGACATGGAGCATAAGGCTTCAATGGTCAGAAAAGGTAGCAGTAATACACAAAAATAAGAGTTGTAGACTTGTAGAATAATAAAGATCGATAGAGAAAGATATAAATGTTTTTATACTATTATTTTTGTCTACCTTTTCTTTGCTGTGATATTGTTGTGCATATTTTTTTCATATTCTCCATTGCAATAACTCGCAGTAGCTGGATTTATATGTAGTTCCAGGACTGTTGATTTTTATTTGATATAGCATGTCAATTTTGTTGGCTATCAATTGTAGTATGGTTCCATCATTGAATGAGCCATTTTCTTGTGCTATGGCTGCATTTTGTAGGTTCTTGGTGTTATTGATAGTAACAGAACTAAGGAGAAAGGCTATGCGACAATAGTTAAAGAGGGTTTCTGTGAAGAGGTTGCAGATGAGCTTTAATCTTAATCTTTTTTACTCTAAGATGACAATTTTCACAAATGCATTGTTTTACATCCCCATTCATTCTTTTATAAAGATCTTATTATAATATTTCTTTTCATGCTGAGATTATGGATTTACTTTTGCTTGAAGTTCATGATATAACTAATACATTTCTTTCTGTCATTTGCAGTTGGATGAACTGAGGCAAATTTATGAGGAACTGCCAGAACTTTTGAATCAGGTTCCTTTTGTATATTAAGACATGTATCTCAAATCCAATGTATATCAAGATCTATTTTGATTGTGCGTATATTCTTAGGTCTCAGCATTGGAGCTTGCACAACTGCCCCATTTGACTTCAGAGAAGCTTGTACCATGTGTTGTTTATATACAACAAATAGGTTGGTCTATTTCTTTTGAATCATATTGCTGTTGAAGCTTGTGGTATGACATGAAGTTGAATATCATTTTCTTCCTGTTATAGTTGTGTTCAGCAGGGAATTATGGTTTTTTTCTCTTTTAGTTCTGATTTCTTTCATTTATTCTCAAGATACTTGGCTTTGCATTAACAATGCTTTTCATTTACTTTTGTTTTTTCAACAACTACTGGATTTTTTGTGGTGAAACACCAATTCTGAAGTGTCGTATGGTCTATATTTGCTATCATTGAGTCAGTATGATGAGAGTTTGAGTTGGTATGACTGATTCACTGTTTAGATTGATTACATTCCAAAGCTGAAAGCTCTTTGATACAAAACTCAGTTGTTCAGATGAGTCAATCCGAGATGAAAATTAAATTAAAAAAAGATGTGTGTTCCCTTTTTGGTGCAAACCGTCAATTCTTTGCACTGATGTATGAAAATAAATTGTGTGCTTTTTTTTTTCCAATTTATTTCCTTCCCCCCCCCCCCCAAGAGCAAAAATGCTGGATGAGTAAACATTTCTTCTTCTTTTTTTGGGATCTTTTTAGTCTGCTGCATGGATATATTCCTACATGCTGTACTCTATTTCCTTGGTAATGAAGGGAGAGTGCTTGTTTCCAGACTTAGTAATACAATGTTATCCAATGCGACCTTAAAATTTTCTTGTATTAGCTGATGTTTTTTATCTTAAGTTCATCATCTCTTTTCCCCTGTTACTTAATATATATTTGTTTGTGGCAGGGTACTTGCTGTGTATTTTTGAAGAAAAACTTGATGAAACCTCACTGAAGAAACTTCAAGATTTTGAATTTGTGGTGCGTCGGTTCTCAAATTACAGTTAACATAAGATTTTGTGCAGCAATGTCTATTCTGTCTTTGAAGGAACTGAGTTATTGACTGTAGTTTTCTGATGCTGATGGGGAGATGAAAAGGTTCTTTTATCGTACCCCAAAGACACGAGAATTGGATGACCTTTTAGGAGACATTTATCATAAGATTTTAGGTACGTAATGTGAATCTTCTTTGCTTAGATGCCTCACTTGTACGGAATTCCCCAAGAAAATATGCATAAGATTGCACTTAGAATGCGTGATATGATAGGCCAATGCATGGCCCTCGCATTGTCCTTTCCATTCTCATGCGCAATGATTCGGTTATTTCACAGTCTGGTTGTAGTTTCCATCAAGTTTTCTGCAGTTTAGACTGATGATGCATGATGTATAAAATTCTTTCATATCATAAAGCTTTGTCTCTTTGTTCTTTTCTCTTAAAGATATGGAGAGAGCAGTAGTTAGAGACTTGGTATCACATATACTCCTATTCTCAGAACATATGCTTAAGGCTGTGAACTTTGTGGCTGAACTTGATTGGTAAGTCATTGAATTGCCTCTTGTGACTCTTACTTGAGGAATCAAAAGTCAAAGCAATTCGTTTTCTCATTATTAGTATTTACAACTAATTAAATTATGTTGATATTGTTATTTAGCTTTTTGTCACTGGCCTTAGTTGCACGCCAAAACAATTATGTACGGCCTATTTTGACAGAAGAAACCTTGCTTGATGTTCAAAATGGAAGGTAAAATTTGATAGAACCTTTTAAACCAGTTTGATTGTAAAAAATTGCTTAATGCTCACATCATCTTGCAGACATGTTTTGCAGGAAATGACAGTGGACACTTTCATTCCAAATGATACTAAGTTTGTTGACAATGGTAGACATTTTTTACCATAGCATGCTAAGACTTGTTCAGCTCATGTGATTAAAGCACTTTCCAACTCAGTATGATGCTTGTGCTGCTAAAACTTCACATTTTGTGTTATTTTAGGAAGAATTATCATCATCACTGGCCCTAATTATTCGGGAAAGAGTATATATATAAAGCAGGTTAGTAAATATTACTACTTTCTCTCTAGCTGCTCTCTCTTTCTCTCTCTACATCTCAGGGTGCAATGCCAAAATTCAGACGTTGTTTTATCTAATGCCTTATGCTTTCATGTCATTTGGGTGCATATATGTGTATTAGGTTCCCCTTTTACGTTTCCGGTGGAGCTTACGTCCTAATTAATCTATGATAATAAACCTTCAGCAGTTGTCCCACAAGAAGAAATCTTCTGCGACTTCCTCTGTTCATGAATAATTTTGCACACCAAGTCTATGAACTTTGTGTTAGATGTGATTATTGGATTCTGGCTTTTGACGCTCTTTCTCAATCAGGTTAATTCTTCTTTTTTTTTTTTTTAATAATGTGGTTCTGTGAGTCAGTAGCAACAAATCTTCTACAAATTGTCTTGCGGCCATCTGTATGTTTCTGTTCATCTCAGTGAAAGACCATGTTAGTGAAGCTCTTTTGATATCATTTTGAGATCAACCTGCTGCCTTCCCTCTTTTTTTTTTTTTTTTTCTTCCAGTGGGCTATCATTTACATTTTATTTATTCTCAAATTATGGCATCAGTATAATTTTTTTTAATTCAAATTGTTTCCCAGGTGGCTTTAATCGTTTTCCTTTCTCACATTGGAAGTTTTGTACCAGCACAGTCTGCCACTGTGGGATTGACTGATAGGTGTGTAACATTCATATTTCTAGTATCTTTACTAGATTGCCATCTATTGCTTACATAAGAAGTCAGCAACCGCTGTTCAATTGTGCCAGGATATTCTGTGCAACAGGAAGCAAGCTTATGACCACAGAACAATCAACATTTATGATAGATCTCCATCAAGTAGGGATGATGCTAAGGTAGTGGTTTCACATTCATAAATTGTAACCACGAGCAACCATTCCTTTGTCTTAGCATCTTTTGCGGCTCAGTTTCCACTTCTTTTTCCTGATGGGAATTGGATTGCTCAAAGTTCAAAAGCGTTCAAATGTTTGAAATTTTAGATACATCATCCGTGCCATCACTTCTTTGATGTCCTATAAATTTTTGCCCCTAAAATTCAGGCTGGCAACTTCAAAATCATTGTGCCTGTTGGATGAATTTGGTAAAGGTACTCTAACAGAAGGTTAGTTTCCTTACAAAAAACTTGCTATTATGATGATATTTCCCTTTTGTGAATGTTGGCAATCTTATATGACAACCTCAAATGCAGATGGCATAGGTCTACTTGGCGGAACCATAAGTCACTTTGTTGCATGTGATGACCCTCCAAAGGTTTGATATTCTTGTCTGTCATGGGGATTTCATGCTTCCCTGATATTAATATTGAATTCAAGGATAGAGAAGTTCCGTATTTTACTTTCATATGCATCACATTGCTGATATCGACACTGAGAACTGGTGTTTCCCCACTGTAATTGTAATCCCCATGATAGCACTGGCACTACCATTGACCTTGTTTATACTTGCGTAATTTATTGATACTGAAGCATGGGCAATTATGAGAAATATCTGGTTACAGTCTTACAGATTCTCTTCCCATGTGGCCACCTTATTTCTATAAGGTCCATCTTTTCTATCCTAGTTATTATCCTAGCTATGACATTAATTACCAATCAATGCACACCATCCACTGCAGGTAGTTTGGCAATTCAGGTGTTGATGTCTTAAACCATGATAATGCTAAGGATCTTTCTCTTGACATTTTCGGTTTTCCTTTTTTAGGTTCTTGTGTGCACTCACTTGACTGAGTTATTTAATGAGAATTGCTTACCAAAGGTATTCATACTTCCATAATTTCTATATCACCCAAGTTAGAGAAAATTCCACAAATTGGTGATCTATATGTTTAACCATTTTTTGTTTTATTAAACAATCACAGTCTGAGAGGGTCAAATGTTATACCATGAGCGTGCTCAGGCCTGAGGAAAACTCTGCAGATATTGAGGAGATCGTGTTCCTTTATCGGTATTTGTCTATGGCCCTGTGCATCTTATTTGTTAGAATTCTGGCATATTTTAGTTTGCATGCAAAGGAAGGGATGTTACTGCATCGACTAGTATCAAAAAATGGGCTTGTAGTTTATTGGCACTCCTGTGTAAAAGGTACGAGAGGAGTGAGGTCTCAAGTTTGAGTCTCACCTTCATCGACTAGTATAAAAAAAAAAGATATGTTACTGCATGGTCATTGCTTGTTGACTTCATTATTATGATTGCAGAAGTTTGGTTGGTTGATTAGGGGAAATGTGTCTGGTTCATTCAATGATGGAAAGGTTTGATGTGATAGTAATGTTTTGACTAAAAGACAGTGCATACCGTTTCTTCATTAAGATCTAGCTAACTCTGGCATCTAATAGCTGTTATATGGTAAATGGCAAAGCATATTTTCTAGTCAAATTAGTTAAATTTAAAACAATATGTTGGTTGCGTTGGTTGTGGCTTTACAAGCCATGATACATCAACAAGGGTGATTACCTCTCTGCTTTATCTCTTTGCACAATGTCGTTCTTATATTCTTTTTGCGGTTAATGTTCAAAGTTAATTCTTATTTTACAAGAATTTTTGCTTTGTAGGTTAGTCCCTGGACGTGCACTCCTTAGCTATGGTAAAGTTCCCATCTTTATCTAAGATGTGACAATATTTTGGAACTGTTCTACACATCTCACAAGTTGACTGATGTTTTGCAGGGCTGCATTGTGCGCTACTCGCTGGTATATGCTTCAGCAATTTCCTTTAGATGCAGTGTGGCTATGAAGCAGTGAAACTTAAGATTTCGTTGTGTTTATTTGGTTTCTGTTCTATTTTTTTTTTTTTTCAGAATCAGTTACTTCAGCATCTACGAATAATATTCCAAAAGTTTTAACTGATGATCTACCCTGATTTTGAATCCTTGCATGATAAAGATCTGTCATCAATCATTCCAGGATAAACTTATACCATATTAACTAGGTGCTAAACTAGTTAGGATCTTTCACATGTATATTTCCTGCAAGTTGCCTGTTATTCTGGCCATTGTTTCAACTGGCTCTCAACTTGTTGCTACCTTCCTCTATACGGACCTTGCTATACCTCTGTTTTGGTATGGCATTCAGGCATGACACGATACTTATTTAAAGTGGAACAAACACGTAGGAAGTAATCTAAGCAAAAGCTAGTTTCACATGAAACCTTGCATTTACTTTGCTGCATAAGGCACATGGTTTTGAAGGAGCTCCGTCACTTCTATTTTTGACAGACTCGTTACCATTGTTTATGTAGGTGTCCCTGAGGAAGTTCTTAAGAGAGCAGCACATGTATTGGATGCTATTGGAAATAATAACTATGTTGAGCGACTGCCTAATGAGCACATATCATCTGTAGATCAGCAATGCAAGGTTTCTGTTGAATATAGTCTCTCTAATTGATGCTTTCATTTGTTTAACAGCTCTTACTGAGCTTTGCACTGAAACTGAATCCAGGACGCAGTGGACAGGATTTTGGCATTTGATGTTTCAAAGGGTGACCTAAACATCTTTTTCCGGGATGTATTTCCTTATTAATGTCGAAGGTATTCATTTTTTCATCCCATCCCGATGCTATCACTCCCTTTCTGGTAAAGTTACTTTCCTAAAATTATCATCTCAAAATGCTATCTGGATTTTAGTCGCAGCTTCATCTTCTATAAAATGTTTAGAATTCTCTTTGTGAAAAAAAAAAATGTTCAATGCGCATTTTTCGCATCCAAAAAATGTTTGGCTGTTACATTTTACTGATGTTCCAGTAAGTATTGAATATTATTTGTGCTGACAATTCAAATGTTGTATACTGCATTTTGAAGAAAGAACATACTCTCCAAGTTTAACTGCACAAATGTGTGTGCCACAGAGGTTATGTAGCTTAAACTGCAACTAGCTGCCTCAGATTCATGGGAAATGTATAATGCGACGGATCATCAAAAATAGCATCTACCAGAACACGATCAGTTGCTTCTGTTGGATGGCTTCCGTCCCAGAAGACGTGGTTGCTTCTGTTGGAGCAAACGGTTGAAATTGGAAGGCAGGGGAATTCGGCATTCAGCTTTCCAAGCCCACAACAGGCAGCTCTAACCTCAGTAAATCCTGAAACAGAAATAAAATTACAGATTTCTTAAGAAAAGAACAATGAGGGAACAAAGGACGCAGTAATGTTTGATGGCTTTCGTCCACATTTGGATTTAAAGCAGTTTGTGAAAATCAAGATTTTATCCACATGTTAACGGAAAGGCAATGAACGAATTCGTTGAGTGGACATTATATGCAAGGTTATTAAAACCGGACCGGTTCGACCGGTTATCCCGGTTCAACCGCGTTTTCAGGACAACTCCGGTCCGGTTCACTAGGAAAAACCCCCCAGTTATAGAACCGTTTTGAACCGGCCGGTTTTTACCGGTTAAAAATTTTAAAAATGGTGAGAGTAAGACTTGAACCCTTGACCTCCTAACAATATTTAAAGCCATTAACCAATTAAACTATCACAAATTAGTGTTATCTTTACATACGTTTTAGTATATATTGAGAATGACTTCAATTTTGACCATAAAATTATTTTAATGAATATATTTTGACTATTTTCTTAAAAAATTAATATAATTTAATAAAACGGTTGAACCCCGGTCGAACCCCGGTTGAACCCCGGTTTTCTTTGAACATCCCCCTCGCCGGTTCAATGGCCGGTCCGGTTTTCAAAACCTTGATTATATGAGAAAAGATATTGAGTATACCATAAGCAGCTGGTTTCTGGATGATGTTTTGAAGCTGACTGCGGGTGTCGAAATAGGAGTAGTGTATGTCCATGAGTTTCTTTGATTTTAATTCCTGCAACATGGACTTGAGGCCTTTATTGTAGCTGACACACTGGGAATTCAGACTTTCATCGCATCTTTCTCCTTCGTTTTGGCTCCTTTGTGAAGGAGAACATCCTAGTGATCCTACTCCCGTTACAACAAATTTGCGTGCACCAAAAATGTGGAGTCTCTGCACGGTGAAAAACTATCAGCTTATGATACAAGATTTGTTTAGGCCTAAATTTTTTTGGTCTCTAGGAAAGGCAATTTTTGTTTTTATCAAGGAAAAAAGGCATCATAAGGAATTACTTTTCGGTACTTAAACATTAGTTTTGCTCATGTGTTTGCATTAGCAAGGCCTAAATATAAAAGATGAATACCCTTATTTCTGATTTTGGTTAATAACCTAACACAAGTTCTTGCATAACCAAGATGTTACGCGAGCAATTAAATCAGTTGAACTAATCTTTTGCAGATCGAGCTTACCTTAATCTGCCCCTTTAGCACTAGAAGCATCGAGTCTGAATACTGCTGTGGGGTGTTCCTTTTGCGGAGATCCGAATCTCTACTGTAACTTGAGAGGTCATTGTTGCCAGTGACAATGACAAATAGAGATTTGGACAACCGCTTCTTTGCACCATTGGATCCTAGCTTGTGCACCAAATGCTCATATACGCTGAGGTAATAAGCCACTTGTTTTGTCAAAGGTAGCAGAGGTCCCTGCCATATGTAGGATTTGAAACCATTCAACAGACAAACAAGTGGGGGGGTGTGGCAATACTGAAGCTAGCATTAAATAGAAAGAGACACCAGATGTGTGCAAAATTATTGCTTCACTTACAAATGCTCGACCAGTGCCATTCAGGATTCCGGAACCCCCGGAGGCAAAGTTTGCGCCAGTGAGGAATGAGCTATCGTTTTTGCCCAATAACAGGGAAAGATATGGTGGTGAGCTAGGCAAGTTTAACTTCTCAGCTGCTCAATAATTCATCAATTCAACACATGATTATGATTAATTAATCCGCAAATTATAATATATAATCTGGTAAGAGCACAACCATGCATCTAAAAGTAAATTTAGAAGATACTCTTACTCTCCCGGCGTCATATTTACCGTTTATTACTTGTTTAATACCACTGATCACAATCCTTCGGGTTATATTACAAATCTAAAACTACTACTGTTATGGATTTTATGGTGTAAACCTTAAAAGTAAAGACCGGCTAAAACGTTGGCCGCCAATCCAAGGAGATGGAAGTTCTACGTTCCCATCATGCAGTTGCTTGGGGGACCCAAAGCTTATGTATCCACTAGAAACACCACAACCGTGCCATACCAGCTAACGCCAAATAATAACGCCAAATAATAAATGCCCGGTACTAGCTAGAAGGCAATGACGAAAACTCTTGTTGACTACTAGGAGTCTAGGATGGTATACATTACAGTGCATGACCAAAAAACAAAAAATAGAGTATATATTTTTTCTTCAAGAAGTCAATAAATAATAAGAGCACCAAACTCTTCATGCCATCTTCACTACTTTTACTTACTCTTTTGGTACCTCCTAGTAAAGCTACCATTATTTGAAGAAAAAAGAAAATACTGTAGACGGCAATATTTGAAGGACAGAACCTGCATGTGCCATTAGGATGCTTCATGGGATAGGTATATGTGCGTCAAGTAAATGGTCTCAGCTTACCGAGCAAATCAGCTGCGTTTTTGCCATTACTAAACCGGCCGGTGGGTTTTTTGGTGGGGAAGTCGATGCCATTATTTGGAAAATCTGCTCTTGCAACACAGGGAAGATAGTTATTGTTGCCAACATCTACCACGGAATCGCCAAAGATGAACATGGCTGGCACCATTTGAGCCTTGGAGTATGCAAAGCTCAAAATTGAAAGAGCAAAAAGGGTGAACAGACTCAACAAAGAAATACCAAAAGCCATTGAAGAAAATCCAAACTCCTTAATTTGCAATCCAGTTTTTGATAAAGTGTTCCTTATTATTTGGACTTCTTATATATAGCTGTATGAGTTCCGTTTATATCCCACAACCTCCTGCCGCACCCATCACATTGTCATAAATATAGTTAGCTTTCACATTGGTAGTTTCTCTAGCTGTTTGCATTTAATTTGTTGGCTCTCACTGGCTATGCACTTCACCGACTGTGGAAGACATTTAAATAAAGGCAAAATGCTAAGTTGGTCTATCAGCTTTATTTGATTGGTCGATTTGGCCCCTAAATTAATTTTGTCAATTCAAACCCTAAATTTGTAAAATTGAATCAATTATTTAACATCTAAATATGCTGTACATAATTAATTCATAGACTGCTTAGTTTTATTTTCTTTTGTGGTTGGATAGGATAAATTTCACAAGATCAATATTACTTACGTTTACCAAGCTCCTACACTTCACTCTTGACTCTTTACCTCTCTTTTATTTTTTGCCATCTAATTGATAGGATAACTCATCAAGTGAAGTGTAGGAGCTAGCGATAACTCAATATTGCTTGAGCTATAGCCTTCAATTGGTATCATCCAATTCTTTTTAACAATCATTAATATGACATGGGGACAACTTCTCCACACCACTTCAAACACTGTCTACAATCGTTTGTTGACCGTATGGATTAAATTTGTTATGCCAGCTTCAATGGGATCACCAACTAAGTAAAATTGAAGGCCAAAATATCCGCATTTCTTTTTTCTTTTTTTCCCCTTCTAAAATAGAAGTTTCAGTTTAAGCGTATTCTCTTTTTTTTGGTTGCCCATCCGGTATCCGGAGCTTTGCCCCGACTAATCCGGATTTGACCCGGGTCGCGCACCTGGCTATGGTGGGTGAGTCTCCCAATGGGGATTTTCTGCATACACGAAGACTCGAACTCGAGACCTCGCTTAAGCGGAACAAGTCGCTTACCACTTGAACCAACCCCACATTGGTACGCGTATTCTCTCGATATAACTGCTGCAACCCTCATGTATTTTATGATGTTTCCTCTTGCGAGTACTTTAACCTAAATGGCTAGCTAGTCCATTCCCTTGCTAAAGTAGCATTTGTTTTTTTTCCTCTCATTCAATTTAACCACGCAACGACATAAATGATAGGTCACTTTCGCATAAAAAAAAAATAAAGCTACCAGGTTCAAATTGTGACTAATTGTTTCACATTCATGGAGCAATTCATGTATTGCAACGGGTCATTGAACGTAGCATCCACAAGAACGGCATCTGTTGCTTTGCTTCCGTGGGGTAAATTAGATCCCACCGAACATAATCTCTTCTGTTGAGGCAAAACATGGAAACAGACAAGCAAGGAGACTGAGCATTTAGTTTTCTAAGTCCACAACAAGCAGCTTTTACTTCACTAAACCCTCCATGAATCAGATTCAATAATTAGAAAAGTAAACATATGGTCTTTATATATATATATGTATATATGACCAAAGCTACTATATATGAAAGGGACTCATATATTTGCATGCTACACATTATACCGTAAGCGACTGGATTTTGATGGATGTTCTGTGCCACCGCGTAAGGAATAACATATGTGGCTGAGCTCTAATTTTAATTGTAGCAACACCGACTTGAGTCCATGATTGTATGCCAGGGAATTCAAATCCTCATTGCATTCCTCCGTTGGCGTCTTTGCACTTTGCAGTGGAATACATATCCAATTGCTCCACTAGTCCCAGGGTACGTCAAATTTTCGTGCACCTGAAGACTGTAACCTCTGCCAAACAAAGCACATGCATGTCCATCTTTTAGGGGTGGGTATACGTAAATTCTTTTCCTTTAATTGGTAAGGATAGATATTGTCCGTTTGAAAGGGTATGAAAGAGAGGGCGATGGGTTGTAGTTGAGTCTTCCTGTTCATAAAATGGTCCCCGATGTTGTTAAATAATTTTTAAAAAATAATAATAGAGTGATTTAAATTATTTTTTGCAGAAAATTCAAAATGCGGTGAGCGTGGATCGAACACGCGACCTTCAGATCTTCAGTCTGACGCTCTCCCAACTGAGCTATCCCCGCATTTGTGAAATACTTTTGGGCTTCTTCTGAGCTAACTGGTTTTTGTACAAAATAAAAGAATCAGCTTCAGTCAATTCACTTGTAGACTTGTTCAAAAAAAATAATTCAAAAGCCTAAGTTGTGAAACACGTGTAAATACTTTCATTTCCCTTCACTTGTTCTTGGTACAAAAACAAGGGCAATAGAGAACTTGGATTAATACAAGAGATAATCAAGGTTGCTATTCGATATGCTTTGTACTATGAATTACTGTAAGTAAGACAAGAGAGGCAGGTTTTCCCACAATTTCTTCCTATACTTAAACAAGAAAGTAAAAAACTCACAGATTTGAAGGATACCCATCTTGTTCTACTGTGGATGAAAATATCAGAATGATGAAATTAATTTTTTTGCTTCACAAAGTTGCAATATCGATTATTGGTGATTGTATCGTTCATAAATACGTAGAAAAATCCAAAAGCTGATTAGAATCTCAAGTTTGCTTTACGATGCAAGTTAATGTGATGTGACTGATTAGTTATGTGCTCTTCTATTAGTTCATTCGTCCAATAACATAGCTGTCTTGTTGATTAATTAAGTAGTTAAGAAAGAGACCAACAAGACGGCAAAATTTTGGGTGGTATTTGGTACTCCAAAATTTTGGGAGTATAAGGAAAGTATCAAGAAAATTATGAGGGAAAATAAGATTTTGGTGTTTGGTTGATTTTGGAAAGTAAGACTCTTAAAAATCTCATTTTATAGATTTCATCAACTCCCCAAAATATCAGGAAGTGATCCTTTTCTTGGAGCATGGGAAAGTTACATTCTTAGTCTTACTTTATGATATCATAACTTTATCTCTAATTTTTTTAAAATATACAAATACAAAGAAAAGAAAAGTTTTACTAACATCAAAAAATTTGAAAAATTAGCATAAAAAAATAAAATTTTATTTTCAATCAAATATTAGAATCTCTCATTCCAAAGAATCACTCTCCTAGAGAGTTATTTTCCCAAAAAAATTGATTCCGAAGGGAAAGTTATATTCCTAATACCAAACGGCACTCTGAGGTCATATCCAACATGGTGACTAGAGGCACTAAAATTAATATGTATGATTAATTTTGGGCTAATATCAATTTTCATCCATGATTAACTTTTTTGCCTACCGATTTGGGGTTCGATGTGGGCCCAATTGCTAACGTGTCATTACAAAGTTTACAAGTTAGCATTCTATTGAGTGGAAATTGGGAGAAAAGTGAAGAATATCCTAGAAATTCAACACAAAGATTAAATTTGTGCATTCTACAAGGGAGGGATGAAAAATCGTCATAATTGGCTAATTTTGGAATAGAAAATGTTATTAGTCCGTACATGACTGGTGTCAGCTTCACTACTAATGGCGTTAGAATCTTCAATGGCGCCTAGCACCTTTTTTGCACTGGCACCAAAGTCCTCGGGCCACCGAGGCCACCCAGGTTCGATTCTGTCTGGGTGCATAATTTGTGGTATTGGGTAGATTTGAGTTAGGATGGGGTTAGGGGTAGTATAGGTATTAGGGTTGGGCGTAGAGCCCCTTAGGATGATAAAAAAAAAAAAGAATCTTCAATGGCTTGGATCAACAACTGATAAGGATTTTTTTTCTCACAAAAATTTAGATAATTCTTGGCTGGATTTTTTTTCTCACAAAAATTTAGATAATCCTTGGCTAGTACTATTCTTCTAAAACTACGGACAACCCAATCAAAACCTTGAAAAGCCCATCTAAATTTTTGGAGTATTTGACATCCAATGGGCCTTGGTCTTGTAGATAAAACTAGGATGGCCTTGGTTGTGATGGCATTTCCCCTAGCCTTAAGGCTTGGTGGGTTGAGGTTCCGGGTTCAAACCGTGGACAGCTACATTGTGTAGTGGGATTTAGGATGGGTTTAGTGGAATTTGGGTAGATCGTTGTATCAAAAAAAAAAAAAGTTGGGTAGGTAAAACCGGATTAGTACATTAAACCAAAATATTATATAAAATTGTTACGCATACGTGATGGGTATTATCGAGGTTATTAAATTATTGACTCGATTCAGTGACGGTAGAGGATCAAGAGGTTTCATTGTGGTTTAATTGGGTCTAGCCGAAACTTAAATTAATATATAAAAAATAATAAAAAAATTTAAAATAAATAACTTTCATTTTGAGAAGGTCCAACTGTGGTCTAATTAGGAAAAAAATTTGTGAAAATAAAACTCAGGAAAACCATGATATAAGTTCTCAAAAATTAAGAAATCCTTAGAAGCCGCCATGAACCGACTAGGTTTTTGGAGGGTACAATATGAAACAGTTAAAAATCCAACTTGACCTCCAAGTCACGGTTCTCACGGGTTTCAACTGGCTGGGTTTAACAAGTTCTAAACTGTGCACAGTTAAATTTTGTAGACGTAATTCTAACTTTTACTGATGAATGTCCTATAATATTTTTGTTGGGCTTCTGTTTTTATATAAACGATATTTATTGATTGATGATAAGGTTACTGGGAAAAAAAAAGCCAACAGAGAATTGACTAGGACCTGTATCTACCATAATCACTTTCAAAACACTAGCAAACCACCTAGGAATAGAAAGGATTCGCTAACTACCACAAGGTGAAATAACGTATACAAAAAAAAGCTTACAGGGAACCCCATGCCAATGTTTGATGCTGTCTACACAAATGAGTACATCACTTAAATGGTAAGGAAAGGATGGCTGCTTAGCTTTGATCCAAGAAATGGCTCGCAACAGGATTATATCAAATAATCTGCTCCAATCCAATTCTGCATGCTCAAAAATCAGTCTGTTTCTTCCCAGCCATATACTCCAAATTGTAGCGTAAAACACACACATCCAAGATGATCTATTCTGCCAACCCAAACCACTGAGAATAAAAGTCTTCTAAACAACAAGGCATGCACCAGGACACCTCCACCACCTGCATAACATAGCCCAAATATTCCATGAAAATCTGCAATGCAAGAAAAGGTGATCCCTGCTCTCGATAAATTCGCCGCAAAATGGACATAGAGCCTCACTGGGAGGAATGATATGACGATACAACAAAGTCCCACGGGTAGAAATGCCATTATTAAATGCAATCCACGAAGAACACTCAACTTTGAATGGAATAAAGCCTAACCAAACACATGGTTTCATAGTAGCTGCTGAAGTCTGGCTTATAACAAATCTGTAACCATCCTTTACAACATAAACTCCTCCTTTGTTTCCTTTCTAGATCCAACGGTCATCCTTATCAACAGCTAGGACAATCTGCGTTAAAAGCACCTGATGGTTTGCCCATTGTACCAACTCCCACGTATATAACGGCCTCCTCCTGTGGATTTCCCAACCCCGAGAATGACCATCAAAACCTACAGGCCTCCTTAACAGTACAATAAGGGTTTGAGGTGATGGAATAAAGCCTTGGAAATAGTTCACTTAGAATACACACTCTAACCACCGATCCAGCCAAAATCTTCCAGAATTTCCACTACTAATTTCCAATTTCATAAGATTTATAAGGCTTGATTCACCTTGATCAGCATCCTCCCCGGCTTTAACAATACTACTCCACAACTTAGAGCATCTGGCAATATTAAAAACAGGCCAAGAGCAAGAGGATGGTACCTTGTAGCATTGATTCACTATTGTCGCACCAAGTAGGATTAAAGGCCGCTGAGGAGTCAAGATTGATGAAGCGCCACATCCATTCGAATAACAGGGACCGATTTTTAACCAAGATATTTTCGATGCCCAAACCTCCAAGTTGTTTGGGTTTCGCTATTCTGCTCCATGCAACTAAACAAATTTTCTGCTTGTCACCACCTCCACTCCACAAGAAGTTTCTTTGCAGTCTCACAATTTATTCTTTGCAGTCTCACAATTTAACGCCAATTGGGATTTGATAAACAGAGGTACATTGGAAGGTTAGCTAAAACAGCTCTAATCAAAATCACCTTGCCCCTTAATGATAGATATTTTCCTTTCTAAGTTGCCAACCTTGATCTCATTCTTTTAAGAACCGGTTCTCAGGATGCAACTCTCTTCATGTTTATACCCAAAGGGAGGCCCAAGTACCTAAAAGGTACGCATTCTGATTTACTGAGGAGCTTAGTCGCTACCACCCTTATCCATGCATTAGAAACATTGATACCCACAAGGCTACTCTTGTGGAAAGTTATGTTCAATCCAGAGATCCCCTCAAAGTACCTAAGAACACGCTTTAGGTTGAACAGAGATTCCACATTATTAAGGGCAAAAAACATTGTATCATCAGCGAACAGTAACACTGAAAAAGCAGAATCGTTAATCACAAGCTCCTTGATCAATCATCCCCGAATAGCTTGTAAAACCAATGCATTCATCCCTTCAGCCATTATATTAAACAGAAAGGGTGAAAGTGGGTCACCCTGTCTTAAGCATTTATGCATCATAAACTCCTCAGAGGGGCTCCCATTCACCAAGACAACCATTTTTGCATTACTGACGCAATATCAAATCCATTGACACCATTTGGCCCCGAATCCCATCACCTTCAACATCTCAGCAGAAATTCCTAAGACACTGAATCGTACTCTTTTTTAAAGTTAATTTTCCATAAAAAAGGTTGTGTTCCAGTGTAACAGCCCGGATAAAAATTTTGGATTTTTACCGTACTGTAAAAGTCTATTTACCGTGATTTACTGTTGAATTAATCTTGGGTAATTAATTCAAGGTAAATCGGGAGTCGTTTTTCGAATCCGAGTGTTTTCCCGCGCTCGTGATTTTCCCGTGAATTTTTCGGACCTAAGTTGGTATTTTTCGGGTTTCGGAATTTCTCGGAAAATCACACCGGAAAATAACTAAGGAGGTACCTGTTATTTTCTGGTCCGGATCGGATTCGCCCGTAATATGGACGGATTGTATTATTGACATTCACATGCCAAATAGTAAAAATCAGTTTATTTAAGGAAGCTGAGGAAGGAACCGGGTGAGGAGAGGAAGAGAGGAAAAAAAAAAAGAAGAGAGAAAAAGAAAAGAAAAAAAGAAGGAGAAAGGAGAAAGAAAAAAAAAGAGAGAAAAGAAGAGAAATAAGAAAGAAATGGAGAAAACAGAAAATAAATAGAAAAAAATAGAAAATACTGAGAGAAGAATAGAAAAAAAAAAAAAATAGAAAAAAAAGAAAAGAAAAGAAAATCAGAAGAAAAAGAAAAGAAAAGAAAAGAAAAGAAAACAGAAAATACAAAAAATAGAAAAAAAGAAAAAAAGAGATGAAAGGCACTGTTCACGTCACCCCAGGCGCCTCGTTACTGTGCACGGGAGGACGACCGGCGGCGAGTCTCGTGCCACCGACCACGGCAGCGTGCTCGCAGGGCCGTCGCGAGCTCAGCCCGGCTGTCGCTGTCGAGTGCCGTAGCCGGAGCCGCCGTCACGCGCTGCAGACCCGCGGCGAAACCCGTGGATCCGCTTCTCCGCGACTCTGCTCAGCCTCCGTGCCGCCTCGCGCCGCCGTTCCACTGCCCAGGGAGTCGCCTTCACCCGCCGCACGCCCTGCCTCGTTCGCCTTCCTTCCTCGCGCCTTCGCCATCGTCACCGTCGCTGAACCCGGAGGTAAGACCCGAATTTGGTTAGGATCCGTTCGTGGAAACGGGTTGCGAATAGTGGGTTTGGGTCTGCTGCTGGGTTGGGCTGAATGGTGCTGGGCCTGACCTTGGGCTGGGTCTGGGCTGCACTATTCATGGCCCAGCCTGATTATTTTAAAAAAAAACTATAATTATATATATATTTTTATTTATATTCTGGAATTCAATTTTTGGAAAAAAATATATAGTTATTTTGAAAAAAATATGGACGATCTGATTCTGGTATTTTTGTGAAAATATAAATATATTTATTTAGTTAAATAATTAAGTTTTTTTTGGAAACTATTATTAAATTGGGAAAAAATATATATGTAACTTGAAGTTAATTTCTAGAAATTTATATGTATATTATTTTGGCTGGAAAATTATTATTGTGGTATATGTATATGTACATGTATTTTGTAAATTAAAAGTAATTATATCTTGTGTTGGAAAATATTAATACTATATATATTTAGAAAAGATAAATACTATGTAAATATTTTCTGAAAATTATAAATAGCTTATTATTTTTCTGGAAAAATTATGGAGTTTATAATTTTGGAAATTATAGTTATTTTATGAAAATATTTTGAAAAAGAGTTTTTAATTAAAGTATGGTACCGAAGTAGTATTCGGATATACGTTCGGATAAATATTTTCGGTAAATGGAAATAATAACGGATAAGAACCGGGATGGGTAATTTTGTAGTTTGGGCATCATAGTACCGATTATGTGCATTTATGTGTGTGTATGTGGTCTTGTTGTATAGGTTCGGATATCGGGTAGTTTCCCGAGGAGCCGGCGTCGTACCGGTCATAGTTTCCGAAGTTGAGTAATCGGCCAAGGTGAGGATGGATTTCCTTCAATATGTGCCTTATTACTCGGTTATTGTGTTTGGTGTTGTTGCATTGTTGGATGCTGTGCTTTTGTTGTGTTTTGGCTCGGGATGTCTATCCCGGTGCTTGTTTGGTATTTTTGGGATGTTTATCCCCGTATCGATTTTCTGTGTCTTTTGGATTAAGTAATAATGGATTAATAATGAATTGTGATGAGGATGTCGATCCTCGGGATTTTGGTTAGGGATGTCGATCCCTGAGTTTGGTTTTTAATGATGATATAATTGTCACGTGGTAAGTAGAGGTACGACCGGATGGTTTGTGACTGTTTTGTGGTGCCATGATCTGGGTTACTTGTGATGGGCATGTTGATGCCGGTTTGATTGGGATGTTGATCCCTGAGTTTGATATTGGGATGTTGATCCCGGGTTCTTTTTGATCTGGCACCAGGAACAGGTTGATAACCTGGTACGACCCTAGCTTAGCAGTGACGGGGCCCGGAAAAGATAAAATTGGATAATTGGATTTTGTTGAGTCTTTTGGTCGGTTTTTGATTGTTTTTGGCCTTGAGTAACTTTAGTGTCCATATTGATGGTCTTTCCATTGTCGTGAGCACTTCGGACTCACCCCTCACCTGTGGGCTTTCATCCCGTAGGATGAGTTACTTTTGGTACAGGTTGATGCATTCCAGACAGGCTGCAGCGTTATCCCTTGGACGGGCTTGGATCCATAGGTTGCATGTGTCGCATACAGTGTTTATGTGAGTTTCATAAGTCTTCCGCTGTGCATTGTTTTATTATTATTGGGCCATCGGGCCGGTTGAGATTTTATTGTTGTTTTTATTATGGGCTGTTGAGCCCGGATATTTGTTGTATACACTGTATGCTGAGTCATTTTGGGTTGGGTTGTCACAGTTCCGGCACGTGTTTACTGTGTACGGTAAATTCGGGTCGGGGCGTTTCATCCAGAGTTTTTGGTTTGGTGAACAATTTCTGCAGTAGAGAAAATGCAGTCAAGAATAAATCTACCTTCAATGACGAAGGCAATTTGGTTGTCACTTATCACACATGACATAATCTGATTTAGTCTCCTGGCCAGAATCTTGGCAATCACCTTATAGACTCCATGGACCAAACTAATTGGTCGATAATCATTAAAACATTCTACATCCAATTTCTTACCAATGGGCTTGTAGCTCATTGGTACTCTTGTGTCAAAAGCACAAGAGGGGTGAGGTCTCGGGTTCAAGTCTCACTCTCCTCGACTAGTATAAAAAAAAAAACATCCAATTTCTTGGGGATAAGCACCAAAAAAGCCCAATTAATGCCCTTATGAAGATGTCCAGTGTCGGAAAAATCCTTCACCAAAATCCAAAAATCATCCTTCAAAAGGAGCCAAGCCCGCTTATAGAAAGCAAAGAAAAAGCCGTCCGGCCCGGGGCTTTATCACTATCGCATTCCCACACAGCTTCCTTAAGTTCTTCGATAGAAAGTGGCTGTTCTGACCAATTTGCTTGATCTATCTGAAGTCGTTTCACATGAATTGCTCCTATCTTGAATCGACAGATGGATGGAGGCTTAAACAAAGCAGCAAAAAATTGATTAGCTTCTTTTTTCATTTCATTAGGGCCATCAACCACTCCGTGATCAACAATAATCCTTTGCATCAGATTTCTTCTTCCTCTATTGCAAGCTGTGATGTGGAAAAATCTAGTGTTTTTATCCCCCAACTTAAGCCATGTTATCCTTGATTTCTGCCTCCATAAACACTCTTTTTGTCTTAAGCCTCCTACTCCTCTTAGATTTTAATCGAGACAAGTCATCAGCTTCTCCTTGTGAATAAACTCTAGAATCAGTTAAAAAATCGAGATCATCAATTTTTTTTTTGTAAATCCTTCAAGGCTGCATCAATATTCTCGAAACTCTTGGAATTCCAGATTCTCAATTGTTGTTTCAAAAAAAACCAATTTGCGCACAAGATAGAATCTACTCGGAAACAAACTGCAAGCTTCTTGCCACATCTCCCCCAAAAACCTTGTCAAAATCGGGATGTTGTAGCCAACAGTTCAGAAATCTAAAAGGCTTTACCCCCCAATTTACTACCTGCTGAGCCAATATAAGGGGACAATGATCGGACTCCCCTTACTTTCTGCACGCAAACTGATAGATGGAAAAAGGGTGAACCACTCAGGGTCAAAAAAAGGCTCTATCTATTTTACTCGCAGCACGGCTATCACCCCATGCGAATCTCCTTCCCTGTAGTTACACCTTGCATAAATCAAGATTGGATATCAGCCTAGCCAAAGCTCTCGCCCCTCTCTTGCAAATTCTTTCACTTAGCCTCTCCTTCTTATCAAGGATTTCGTTAAAATCCCCAATGAGAAGGCAAGGAGAAGATGCGGATTGAAAACTGAAGTTCCAGCTCCTCCCATAATACATTGCGATCCTCCACACAAGCCGACCCATACACACCGCATATTGTAATCCTCTGACCCCCGCCAACCGTTCCTTCAATGGCCACCCAGTTTCTGCCCACCATCTTCGACTCGCAACTGAAAAAAGAGGAATCCCACAGAAGAGCCAAACCACCAGCCCTATCAATGGCACCGACCTCCAGGAATTCGAATTGGCCACCCCCTAGATTCTCCGAAAATCACCTAGTGCCCATCCACTGCATTTATTTTCGCATAGAAAAAAAAATTTCGCAGCCACTTTATAGATAAATTAGCAAAAAAATGTGATGATATTTTAAATGAGCTAACTTATGAATTTTGTTTTATTATTTGGTGTAAGTGCGTTGTTATGCTTGGTAAATTAAGGCCAAGTTTCCCGGGAGCAGAGCCAAGTTTTCCGGGGCGGATCCAAAAATTTCAATTAGGGGAGGCTAAATTTGTAAGAATAAATTTTAGAGAGGGTCAAAATTATACAAATTGATATAGATTAAGAGAAATGCACAAAAAAGTAAGGAAAATGTAGGACGTGTGACTTTTCCGTCCCAAAAGGCTGCCAGACAGTGCTACTTATTTACAGATACAGTTGGGTATGGAACTTTTACGCTAATATCTGAAAAAAAGATTCGTGGACTTTCAACAAATAACCTTTCCTGTCAGCTATTGCGTTTCAGAATGGGCACAAAGTCATTGCAAGAAAAAAAAAAGTTACTTATAATTGAAAAAATATTTGTATTTCCTTTAGTGGGAAAATAATAATGAATTAAAAGAAGTTATTTATATGAAGATGGCACTAAAAATGAGTAATTCTTGTTGGATTTTGATCTAATGTTAAATTAAAATAATAATTAATATATGGACTTTTATATAATAGTCCATGTATGAGTTAAATAATTATTTGGGCTTTGGTCCAATTAGTTATTTAAGTAGTCCATTAGGGTTTCTTATAACCTAATAGACTAGTGCCTATAAATAGATATCTTATGGTATTGATATCTATAGATAACACCCAACACAGAGAATTGTTCTCTAGCCTCCTTTTCCTCCTAGAGCCAAAATTCCTAACTAACTCTCTAGGGTTTTGGCAATTGTAGTTCTCTTGTAAAGAGTTCCTGACCCCTGCTTGTGTGGATTACTTGTGGAGGTGATACTCAAGAAAGGATCACTGTGGTTTGCGACAACCAAGTGACGAGTGATTAGAAGAGTTCTTTTGTAGTTTGTTGCGATCTACAGTATTCGGGGTAAGTACTGAATACCCTCTCTAATATATGTTCAATTAATGTTATGGAATCAATCTGTATATATTTCGCTGCGCAATTAGATTGTTTACTCCCTTTGATTCCATCAGTGGTAGCGGAGCCTTGTTACCAATTAATTGAATATGATTTATATGTTTTAATTTTTCGGCCATAGAAGAAATCGTTTTTTTATATAATTATTATATGTGATATAATAAGCCGATTTCCTTACGACATGATTATTAATTCACGATTTAGAAGAAACAAATTAGATTCGTTTCAAGCCTGACAATTTGATCACGGCTCATTATCGTCTGAGATAAATAGTAGCCAAACCTTTTGTTTTTGGAAAAGTTCCAATTGCAAATTGGGTTAGCTGTTGTTATCCATAAAAATTTTTATTAGATAAAAATATGTGGATAAAATATTTTGTTTTGTGTTAATGATGATTGGGACAAAACAAAGGTGTGACGAATTGTATGTTTTGATTTTTAAGACAAATTGGATTTGTTTTAAAGCTAGATTTGTGTTAAAATGCTTTTATCATTATTTTATTAAAACAAAGGAATTCTGGTCGTGTACTTGAATTCAAAACGATCTGATTCGATGATCTTGAAACCAAATCTTTTTGTTGGGTTTTCTGATTCTGCAAATTTTATTATTTTTTTATTATTAAATCGTTTGTTTCTAAACACAAGAACAACAAGTTTTAATTTTATAGATGTTAATATGATTAACTATTCTATACACGATATATTAATGAGATTAATATAAAACATATATGATAATTGTTATCATAATTTTGTTCAATGAGATTGAATAAAATAATAATCATCATGTATATATAATTCCAAGGGTTGGAAAATTATTAGTGCCGAATTAATTGAAACATATAAATTATTTTTGCATTAGATGAATGCTTTTAAGGGTGTATGTTTTTGGCATGGTGAACTAGATATGGACTTAGTATACAATGTAATTATACATATGCATAATTTTATTATTTTTGGTAAATAGGACCTGCGTGTCCTGCCTCTCTATAAAATTCTCTCTCATTGTAAATCACCTCAAATGTAACTTGAGGCTTCTCTTAATTATTATGTAATTAGATTACCATGCCAATCAATGGAGGTCATGGAGATGATGCCAAGACAAGTCCGAAGATGGTGATCAAGTAGATAGGATTTATTTGATTTTCTTTGGGTTGTAAAATCATGCATATAGGACAAGTCCATATCTAGGTTGCATTATTTTATTGTATAAGTATGATGATGCATGTCCAATGATGCCAACCATGTATGATGAGACTTTAAAATAAGAAATTCCTTAATGAAGAAATTAAGACGAATAAGCCTTCCGTTATTGTGGGGATAACCAGAGTTCGCTTTAGTTTTAGGTTGTTGAGTAAACCCAAACCCAATACTACATTGGACATGTTCAAACCATATTAATGGGTTTATCTTAACTAGTTTTTGTAGCTTGTTGGGTAAACTCAAGGCTAATGAACTAGAGGCAAGATTGGGATATACATATGAGATATGTATGTTATCAAGAGTTGATAACCCAATGAATTCAATAATTACATAAGATGTAATTGGTATGAGATACCTACCATTAGAACTAAAATTGGCTTGTTGGGTAAACCCAAGGTTTATGTTTAGTTAAGATGGATATTGACCCACTAGGAAAACTATGCGCTTGTTTTCTTGGATTAATAGTAAGGGCTATTAGTTCGTAATAAAATAGTGGGAGTAAAATGCAATAATT
Source organism: Turnera subulata (assembly GCA_028386065.3). Classification (NCBI taxonomy): domain Eukaryota; kingdom Viridiplantae; phylum Streptophyta; class Magnoliopsida; order Malpighiales; family Passifloraceae; genus Turnera; species Turnera subulata. The sequence continues at coordinate 287,175 of JAKUCV010001966.1, read as the reverse complement.
TAAGACCTTATTATTTGCAATCTTTTTGCATGATCATACTCTAATTTTCTTTTTATGCTTCACATTTAGGTCATTGAAAATGTCCAACGCTGAATTGAACCTGCGTAGCATACTTGATGCTAACAAGTTGATTGGGTCAAACTTCACTAACTGGTTTAGGAATCTTAAAATTATTTTGAGATCCGAGAAAATTGCCTATGTGTTGGATGATCCAGTACCCCCTATGCCTGAAGATGATGTTCCCGCAGTGGAACAAATGGCTTATTTGAAGCATTCTGAAGATAGTGAGAAGGCAACATGCATTATGCTTTCCTCTATGTCTTCATAGCTCCAAAAGCAACATGAGGAAATGGATGTTTATGCGATAATCATCCATCTTAAGGAGTTGTTTCAGAAACAAACTCGTACCGAGCGCTATGATATTTCGAAACTATTGTTTCGTTTTAAGATGGCTGAAGGTTCCTCTGTTGGGCCACATGCACTTATGATGCATGGTTATATTCAAAGACTTGCCACTTTGGGTTTTGTGATGGACAAAGAGTTAAGTGTAGACTTAATTCTACAATCTCTACCTGATTCTTTTGCACAATTTGTGCTTAATTATCAAATGAATGAGAATACCACCACAATTCCTGAATTGATTAAAATGCTTAACACTGCTGAAGTGACCCTTAAGAAGGATCAAATTGCGGTGATGGTTATTAAGTCTTCCAAAGATAACAAAGGAAAGACTAAGAAGAATAAAACCATCAAGGCAAAAGGGGGTATCAAGAAGGCAAGATTGTTGCCAAAGAGACTAAGCCCAAAGGGACTTGCTTCCATTGTGAAAAGGATGGACATTGGAAGAGAAACTGCAAAGTCTACTTAAACTCTTTCAAATCCAAGAAGTCGAAAGGAGTTTCTACTTCAGGTATCAATATGATTGAAATAAATACTAATTGTACTGCTTTTAACCATTATTGGGTATTAGATACTGGATGTGGTTCTCATTTATGTTCTGATTTACAAAATCTAAAGAGCAGTAGGAAGCTGAATAAAGGAGAAGTGGACCTACGAGTTACAAATGGAGCAAGAGTTGCTGCCTTAGCTGTAGGGACATATTCAGTATATTTGCCTTCTGGATTAGTATTAGAACTTAATAATTGTTATGTTCCTTCTTTATCAAAGAATATTATTTCAATTTCTTGTCTTGTTGAACAAGATTTCAAAGTTTCCAGTAGTAAAGACAATGGTTGTTCTTTATTCAAGAATAATATGTTTTATTGTTCTGGCACAAATGTGAATGGAATTTATATTCTTGATTATGATAAAGAAAGTTTCAACATTGATAATAAGAGAGCAAAGAAAGAAAGTTTGAAATCCTCTTATTTATGGCATTGTCGTCTTGGCCATATTGGTGAGAATCGCATGATTAAGTTGCACAAGTCTGGTAACTTAGGATCATTTGATTATGAATCATATGATACATGCGAATCATGCTTATCTGGAAAAATAACAAAATTACCTTTTAGTGGTAAAGGTGCTAGAGCATGTGATGTATTGGAACTAATACATTCAGATGTATGTGGACCGATGTCAACACATGCTAGAGGAGGACATCTCTATATCATTACCTTTATCGATGATCATTCTCGATATGGTTATGTGTACTTGATGAAGTATAATTCTGAGGCCTTTGAAAAGTTCAAAGAATTCAAGAATGAAGTGGATAAGCAACTTGGCAAAAGTATTAAAATACTTCGATCCGATCGAGGAGGTGAATATTTAAGTCAAGAATTTCAAACTTATCTTAGAGATAATGGTATAATATCTCAGTGGACACCTCCTTTTACACCACAATATAATGGTGTGTCAGAAAGGAGGAATAGAACCTTGTTGGACATGGTTCGATCCATGATGAGCTTTGCACATTTACCTAAGTCATTTTGGGGCTTTGCACTGGAAACTGCTATTTAGACTTTGAATAGAGTTCCATCTAAATCGGTGGATAAGACTCCATATGAGATGTGGACAAATAAGAAACCAATACTTTCTCACATACGAGTATGGGGATGCTATGCATATGTGAAGAAAGTGGTATCGGATAAGTTAGAACCTAAGTCCGATAAGTGCCTATTTGTGGAATATCCTAAAGAAACTATAGGATATTATTTCTACAATCCTTTGGAACAAAAAGTGTTTGTTTCAAAACATGCTATCTTTTTAGAGAAAGAGTTTCTTCTAAAAGAAGATAGTGGGAGTAGAATAGAACTTGAAGAAATTCAAGATTCATAAATAGGAGAAGATCAACCGATTAATCCCGTTAACATTACTCATGATGATGTAGTAATTACTGAGCCTGATGTTACACATGCTCCTAGACGTTCTACAAGAGTACGTTCTGCACCTGAGAAACTTAATCTTTTAATAGATGAGAACAAGAATATTGCTCTTGTAGAAGATAATGAGCCGACTAGCTATGAGGAAGTTCTGAAAAGTTCAGAATCTGACTTGTGGTTGAAGGCCATAAAATCTGAAATGGATTCCATGTATGAAAATAAAGTTTGGACTTTGGAAGATCCACCTGAAGGTGTAAAACCCATTGGGTGTAAATGGGTCTTCAAGAAAAAGACAGACATGGATGGTAATGTGATTACTTATAAAGCACGACTAGTGGCGAAAGGTTATTGTCAAAAGCAAGGAATTGATTATGATGAAACTTTCTCGCCTGTAGCCATGCTCAAATCCATTAGGATTTTGCTTGCTATTGCCGCTCATTATGACTATGAGATTTGGCAAATGGATGTAAAGACTGCTTTTCTTAATGGAAACTTGACCGAGGAGGTGTATATGACACAACCTGAAGGTTTTATATCCAACGATAGCAACAAAGTATGTAAGCTTCAAAGATCCATCTATAGGTCGAAGCAAGCCTCTAGGAGTTGGAACATCCGATTTGACGAGACAATCAAATAGTTTGATTTCACACAAAATCTGGATGAACCTTGTGTTTATCAAAAGGTCAGTGGGAATGCAATCGTTTTCCATGTACTATATGTAGATGACATATTACTCATAGACAACGATGTCTCAATTCTTCAATCAGTCAAGATTTGGCTTTCAAAGCAATTCTCCATGAAAGACCTTGGAGAGGCAACTTATATATTAGGGATTAGGATCTATAGAGATAGATCGAAGAAGTTGCTTGGTCTTTCGCAATCTACATATATAGACAAGATGCTAAAGAAGTTTAGCATAGATCTTTCCAAGAAAGGATTCATCCCAATGGTTCATGGGAAACACCTTTCTAAATCTATGTGTCCCAAAACACAAGAGGAAAGAGAACGCATGAGTAGGATACCATATGCTTCCGCCATAGGATCCATCATGTATGCTATGATATGTACTCGACCTGATTTTGCATTTGCACTAAGTGCCGCAAGTAGATTCCAATCCAATTATGGAGAGGAACATTGGATGGCTGCAAAGAATATCCTAAAGTACTTGAGAAGAACTAAGGATATGTTCTTGGTATGTGGAGAAGGTGACTTATAAGTTAGTGGGTATACTGATGCCAGCTTCCAATCTGATAAGGATGATTGTAAGTCACAATCTGGGTTCATTTTTCTGTTAGGTGGAGGTGCAGTTTCTTGGAAAAGTTCCAAACAAGAAACAACTGCGGATTCAACGACCGAAGCAGAGTATATCGCCGCTTCTGAGGCAGCTAAAGAAGCAGTGTGGATCAAGAAGTTCATCACCGAACTTGGAGTGGTACCTAGCATTAACGATCCAATACCATTGTATTGTGATAATAATGGAGCTATAGTGCAAGCAAAGGAACCACGGTCTCATCAACGATCCAAGCATGTACTCAGACACTACCACCTTATTCGAGAGATAGTTGGTACAAATGATGTGAAGGTAGAAAGAGTCCCCACGGATCACAATGTTGTTGATCCTCTCACTAAGGCACTAGCCCAAACCAAGTTTGAATACCATATACATTCTATGGGAATTAAGCATATGGATGGTTGGCTCTAGTGCAAGTGGGAGATTTTATTAGAAGTATGTCCTAGAGCTAGTTATTTTAGGGATTTATTCATGCAAATATTTACAGTTATATCAATAAAGGCATTTCTTTATTACAAAGTGCATATTATTTATACGTTGCTATAAAAATCTTAAACTGCGTAATAAAGTCCTTGGTATTAAATACATAGTGCAATAGAAACCATGAAGAGTTCATGATGTGAGATTCATATTGCATGCAAATATGTTTATACTTAAATTATCCCTAGTCATAGTATTAAAAAGGAGGGACAATATTAATACGGAGAGACTAGCACATATTATCCTTCTTGATATGATCAAGTAGTAATTTCTCACTAACTATGGACATAGTGATGTTTAGAGTTAACATGTGGATGCTTACTTGAGAAGTAAGTTCATTGGAGACCTGCTATGAGATCATCATATGGATAATAATCTATGTCAATGAATGGGTCTCATCATAACAGTAGGTGCAAGTATCCTTTGACTTGAGATCATCAAGGTATCTTAAGTAAGGATTAATATGTTTTGACTCCAAACCTTATTCTCCACCATGGAGCGTTTATAGCGAGGAGATTGGATATATTATGAATTACTTGAAGGTAGTTGAATGATCAATAGAGGATTCACTGCTCCTGATTATTGGATGGAGGTTTATCTCACTTATTTTTAAGAATATCTTTATTCAGAAATCTCTGGCCAGAGTGGAATGTCTACATAAATGAGATTTAAGTAGATATTATGGAATAAAGAAATTTTAAGAATTTAAAATATCCAAGGCATGATATGCGAGAGTTGACATATGTCCATACTCTAACTTGGATGAGGTAAAGTATAGTGAAAGGAGTAATTGCACGTAACTGGTTATGGAAGGGTTGAGATTAAAACCATTAACCTTCTAGCACTTGGGTAGTCTTGATGTGTGACTAGACACCTCTCATGACTTATACTTAAGTGAATTTATTTAATGAGATTAAATAATAATATAAGGAGTTATATTATATTATCTTGTAAAGGATAATGATTCACTAAGTATTGTCAACGTGTTTAAAAGCCCATAAGGTCACACACACAAGAGGTTATGGGGCCAAGGTGAAAATACAATTTAAAATAGCATTTGATGTTATTGGAGGAATCTATTAGATCAAGATCTAATTACGATATGTGGTTTTTCTTTGCAAAAGTCCATTCGTAGGGTTTTTTATTTAAGGAGGGAGATGTTGGATTTTGATCCAATGATAGATCAAAATAATAATTAATATATAGACTTTTATATAATAGTCCATGTATGAGTTAAATAATTATTTGGGCTTTGGTCCAATTAGTTATTTAAGTAGTCCATTAGAGTTTCTTATAACCTAATAGACTAGTGCCTATAAATAGATATCTTATGGTATTGATATCTATACATAATACTCAACGCAGAGAATTGTTCTCTAGCCTCCTTCTCCTCCTAGAGCCAAAATCCCTAACTAACTCTCTAGGATTTTGGCAATTGTAGTTCTCTTGTAAAGAGTTCCTGACCCCTGCTTGTGTGGATTACTTGTGGAGGTGATACTCAAGAGAGGATCACTGTGGTTTGCGACAACCAAGTGACGAGTGATTAGAAGAGTTCTTTTGTAGTTTGCTGCGATCTACAGTATTCGGGTAAGTACTGAATACCCTCTATAATATATGTTCAATTAATGTTATAGAATCAATCTGTATATATTCCGCTGCGCAATTAGATTGTTTACTCCCTTTGATTCCATCAATTCTTTCACGAAAAAAAAAAGTTTAAAGTATACAATTTTCCAAACTTTGTACCCACTAGTCCGAATTTGACCCAGATCCCATATACGGTTATATGTCATAATAAATGGATGCATAAATAATATATAAATTGTTTTTTAAAAAGAAAAAAATGAAACAAATGAAAAACATTATAGAAATTTCCACGTCAACTAGTAGTCTCTCTTCCTCCATAAAAACAGTGGAGGTGATATTGGCGATCCACAAATTTTTAAGATAGAGGAGCGCGATTACCGTGTGCCAAGCTAAAAATAGTTCTACCAGGAACTCTTTATTTGTTCCTCAAACAACAGACCACTTTCATAACCAAAAAAAAAAAAAAAAAAACCACCAACACACATCAAAGGAGGTTTTTGTTGCACTACTAAGTAACAGAATAATGATGGGTAACAATGCCTCCTCCTACTCAATGACTTTGGTCATTATTTTTGGTATATTCATATTTAGGTTAAGTTGTTCAAAGGCTCAAGAGGTGCCGGCCATGTTTGTTTTGGGTGACTCTCTGGTGGATGTTGGCAACAACAACTTCCTCCCTGCATCTATTGCCAAAGCAAACTATCCTCACTACGGTATGGATTTTCCTACTAGAAGGCCCACTGGAAGGTTCAGCAATGGCAAGAATGCCGCAGATTTGCTGGGTACGTGAGTTTTACTTATATAATTTATAAATAGAAAAGGTTGCTTTATTGGGTAAAAGAGGCAATTCGTCTTCTTGATTATAATTCGCACTTCAGATTAATTATTTTTTTTCATCCTGTGCATCTGCTTAATTCCTCTTTTTGACCTGACCCCAACATTTCCAAAGGGTTACCTTTTTTTTTTTTATGTGCGTAGGATGGAGTACAATATGAATTACTAAATAGTAAATACTAAGTCGAGTCAATTTCTTTAATAAATGCTAATATGTGTAATTTGCCGGCACAGCTGAAAAGTTGGGCTTACCTTCACCACCACCGTTTATGTCACTGATAGCTAATAAGGACACCTCTGCCTACACCACCGGTGTTAGCTTTGCCTCTTCTGGTGCCGGGATCTTCAATAGCTCAGATATAAAGCTGGTAACTCTTTTTTTTTTTTTTGTACACATACATATATAAAAGGTCCTGAACCTACTAGTTGCCTATTCAGAAACTTACCCTACGTACGCATATAACCCACGTCAAACATACATCCCAAAAGGCCCTATATTGGGCTCTTCAAAACTTCAGCCCATACGAGAGTGGAAGTATGGGAAAGAATAAATAAATTGCAATATTGGGCTCGTCAAAAACTTCAGCACAAATGGAAAAAAATGTCAAAATGTTCAAAATTGCGGTGAGCGTGGATCGAACACGCGACCTTCAGATCTTCAGTCTGCCGCTCTCCCAACTGAGCTATCCCCGCATGTTTTATTTTATTTGTGATTTATGTTTAGAGACTTTTTACTATGCAGGGCCAGTCAATTCCCTTGACTACACAAATAGGCTATTACGAATATGTATATCAAAATTTGGTGGGAATGCTTGGCCAATCTGGAGCACAAGACCGCATATCCAAATCTGTCTTTCTCATTGTTGTTGGTAACAATGACATCTTTGATTATTTTGGCTCCCGTGATCTCCGAAACCAAAACACCCCTGTAGCATTTATCAAGGTCATGGCACGCACTTTGAAAGTTCTCCTAAAGGTAATTAATTCTAATCATTCTATCCTTTTATTCTTTTGCAATATTGGCACATCTCAATAAGGGGATTCAAAAGTTCCAACTACAGCCCATCGCCCTCTGTTTCATACTCTATCAAACGGGACATCTATCTTTAATTACCAATGGAAAAAGAATTTTGCGTATACCCCCCAAACCTAAAAGGATGTGCTTTGTTTGGCAGAGGTTACACGCTTCTGGTGCACGGAAATTTGTGGTGCCTGGGATTGGAGCAATTGGGTGCATTCCACTGCAAAGGTCTATGACGCCGACGCAGGAATGCAATGAGGATTTGAATGCCCTGGCATCCGCATACAATCATGTACTCAAGACGATGTTGCAAGAATTAAAATCTGAGCTCAACGACATATCTTATTCCTTCCATGACACTTACGCCGTGGCACAGAATATCAATCAAAATCCAGCCACTTACGGTAGTACAATATATATGAGTCCCTTAATAATATAGCTTTGGTCATATATATATATATATGTGCAAATAAAACACCATGCATGATATGTTTACTTTTCTAATTATTTTATCTGACGTACTGCTGCAGGGTTTACTGAATTAAAAGCTGCTTGTTGTGGGCTTGGCAAACTAAGAGCTCAGTCTCCTTGCTTGCCTGTCTCGATGTTTTGCCTCAACAGAAGAGATCATATGTGGTGGGATCTAATCCACCCCACGGAAGCAACTGATGCCATTCTTGTGGATGCTATGTTCGATGGCCCATTGCAATACAATTGCCCCATCAACGTGAAACAATTAGTTGCTGTTTGAACCTGCTGGTAGCTATAAGCACCCGAAAGTGAGCTATCATTTATGGATCACTTATTTTGTACAGGGAAGATAAGTGTGTTTTATGTCTTCTAGCAGAAAAGACGAAAAAAAAATATGTCATTGAGTAGTTAGATAGAATATTGAGAGAGAAAAAAAAGATGCTACTTTAGCGAGGGAATGGCCTAGCGATTTAGGTTATAGGGCTCTTGGAAGCATCAACCAAGAAGAGGAAAAGTTTGGAGAGAATACTTGTAAATTAAAACATAATTTTGAAAGGAAAAATGAAATCAAAGATGTTTGAACTTTTTATTTTACTTAGTTGGTTAGAAAACAGAATCAATTGAAAATAAGTAGGGAAGGTGTTGAACATATATGATGAGTTGAGCTACTAAACAACTTTAAATTTAAACCTTTATGTCACTTATTGTTTACGGTGTGACAAAATGGTTGAGATTATTCTGGCCAATCCGCGTGACATAAAAAAAAAAAAAAAAGAGCACTCCCAGGTTGTTCATCATTTACATACACTGTGATTCAGTGTTTTATTGCATGTGAGCCCACTCCAGTACTGTTAGTTTCAATTTTGCTTCTTAATTTTTCAATAATTATTTTTAATTCTTCTAACACATGGAAGTTTGTAAGAGAAGAGAAAGGACAGAAATTTTAGTTTAATCTTTTCTAGGAAAAAAAATTAAAAGAGGGGAGAGAAATTTTGTAACCTCCATATTCTCTTTTATTCCTCCTGAAATATTACGCGGGAATGGATTTTTTTTATATATAATCCAGGTTTCTTTTCTTTTCAGTTACTTTTTTTCCCTGGGAGTGTCTCCTTGTGTAAATGATCAGGGGCAGGGCATTAGCGATGTTCCACCGACCCATTCTTCACCCACTTTAATGGATAGTACTTTTACTTTTCTTTTATATTGCTTATTTTTGCAGTGGTGAGTCAGCTTCCGCTCCATGATTAACAGTTGTATGGATTCTTCTTAAATTCTGTGTTCTTGCCCGGAGAAAGAATTTTACTTGCTTTCTTTGGGCAAAAGAACTGTCACTTACTTTTGTGCCATCTTTACATGTTGTAAATTCATTATTACGCAGACCTGGTAATACAAAACTTTTTCCAATCAAGCAATTTTTTTTTTCTTTCTAACAAGAACTTTATGCCCATTCCTTCACGCAGTACCTGACAGTACTGAAGAAGATAAGATTACTTCTTGAAAGTCTACTTAGTGCATGCATCTTTGTTCTGATATATTAGCATAAGAACCCCATACCCAAGTGTTTCCCTAACAATTTACAACTGAATAGGTAAAAAGATTGAGCAGGTGGTAATCATATCTGATAGGCTAATACGTGTTTTGTCTTCACACTTCTCATCAGAGATCTAGACATTTTTAATTTCCAGAGAAGCTAGAAAAAAAAAAAAGATTAAAAACAATATTTATTTATCCAGATTTACTAATTTAGCAATTAGTTGCTCTTTTCTTATAATCTTTCACATTCTCGTGTTTCTATTGGCACTAGGCCTGATAGGAAAACTATATATATATTCCCTCTTTCACTTACAAGGAATCTTGCACGACATATATTTGATTTGGTGTTTATACTAACTACCAGGCTTAGATTGCAACCAGCTGCCTCCCATTCATGGGAAATGTGTACTGCAGCGGACCATCAAAAATAGTGTCTACAAGAATGGTCGCGGTTGCCTCTGTTGGATGATATAGATCCCACCAAACATGATCTCTTCTGTTGGGGCAATACGTAGAAAGAGGCAGGCAAGGAATCTTGGCTTTTAATTTTCCAAGCCCACAGCAAGCAGCTTTTATTTCACTAAATCCTGAAAACAAAATTATTTGGTTAGCTCATTTAACAACAAATCATGACATTTTTGCCAATTTTCTAAGCCTATTAATTAAATAACCAATATGTTTCTATGGCCTGTTATGTATTACCATTATTAGCTGGGTTTTGAACGATGTTTTGCAACACGGCGTAGGTGTCAAAGTAGGAGTAAGCTATATCTTTCAGCTCTGATTTCAGTTCTTGCAACATTGACTTGAGTCCTTCATTGTACTTCAGTGCCAGGGAGTTTGATTCCTCATTGCATTCCTCCGTTTGGCTCTTAAGCCTTTCTGATGGGATACATCCAATTGCACCAATAGCGGGGAAGACAAATTTTCGTGCACCAGAAGAGTGCAACCTCTGCCAATGGAAAGATGTAGACATACAATCATGTAATAATCGATTATACTAATTGAATTATATCTAAAATCCAAAAAGTGGTTCAAGTTAATTACCTTTAAGAGTCCTTTCAAAGTGAAGACCATTGAATCTACGTATTGTTGAGGGATGTTGCTCTTATTGCGAGGATAATCAAATATGTCATTGCTACCGATGACAACCATAAAGAGCGATTTAGAGATGCGATTTTGTACTCCAGCGGGTCCAAGAGTTTGCACCAAACTCTGATATATCTTTTCATAATAGCCTACTTGTCTTGTCAGTGGGATTGACTGACCCTAAATAAATTGAAAAAAAAATAATTATGATCAAGGGATTGATGAGTAGAGGTTAGAAATTTATCACATTATATGGTATCTACAAAAATTAAAGTGTGTGCAAGTTTTGAAACTTAACGTGAAGATATCACTTTTCCTGTTTTCCATAGGAAATATACAACATTTTAACTCAGTAATAATTTATTAGAATAGTTTGGTTTGAATTAAAATGCTAAATTCTACTTACTCTACCCTACCAGTACTCTACCAGCTTTTTTTTTTTTTTTTTTTTTTTGACGAGAACCAGTACTCTACCAGCTTAAAAGCAAGGTGCCAAAGTATTAAAATGATTTAGTGAATTCCTGATCCGGGCCGAGAGCATCCTAGACTGAGGCCCGTTGGATTTTAAATACTCAAAAGTTTAGGTGGTCCTTCTCAAGGTTTTGATTGGGCTACGTGGGGCTAGTTTTGGAAGGATATAGTTGTGCAAGAAAAAAAAAAATCCTTACCAGCTTTTGATCCGTGCCATTGAAGATTCCGGCGCCACCAGAGGCGAAGCTGACGCCGGTCATGTAGGCAGAGGCGTTCTTAGATGCCAATGAGAGATATGGAGGTGAAGAAGGTAAGCCCACTTTCTGAGCTGCACAATAATCCATAAAAGAAGAAAATCATACATATTAATTAGTACGTAGTCGTCTAGGAAATTTCACTCAAGTCACTCACGTTGCATTTGACTTCAAAAGTTTATATCTCTTGTTGGGATTTCTTGTCGGCTTGATTAATTAACAGACTGCCAGGTTACCCGATAGAAAATGTAATGAAGCATATAGGATGCATAGAGCATATTATATACAAAACTAAAAGAACATAGGCAAGTTCCTTGACTAGTTATGGAATGTACTGAAGCTCAAGATCGATTCATATCATATAATAATATTAGGATTAAAAGAGCAACACACGCAAGCTATCATCAGTCCACATTAACTTGCGGCATAAAGCTAACTTGAGAATCTCAGCTTTCGGATTTTTGAATTATTAAATGATATAGTCACCAATCATCGAACTTGCAACTCAGTGAAGCAAATCATTAATTTCATCATTCTGATATTTTAATCCATAACGAAAAGCAACCTTGAACAAATTGGGTTTATGATATAAAACACTAAACTGGGCAGATATGCATAAACAAATAATGGGAATAGTCAGTGAGGACTGTGGCCGAGAAAAAGAAGTTTCGCATGATTCGTTACACGTTTCAATATTCCCTTTCAAAGGAAAGTTAATATGCATCTAGACACAAGAGGCAGGAAAACAATGAAACAGTGAACAATAAACATGGGAAAAGAATGAACTGATAGAGCTCAAAAGTGGCTACGTAGTACAGCTGGAGCATGACAAAACTGGTAAGTAATCAATTGGTATATATACAGAATTAGCAAATACTTTCAGTAATTAATATGAGCTAATTAACTCACCCAGCAAATCTGCAGCGTTCTTGCCATTGCTGAACCTCCCAGTGGCCTTTTTATTAGGGAAGTCCACACCGTTGTGAGGGAAGTTTGCTTTGGCAGTAGAAATTGGAAGATAGTTGTTGTTGCCAACATCCACCAAGGAGTCACCGAAGACGAACAGCGCCGGCACCATTTGAGCCTTTGAAGAACTGAACCCAAACATGAAGAGGGTCATTAAAAGAATGGCCAAGCTCATTGAGGAACTACTGTTATCCATTATTCTAGTTGCTATTGGTGCAACAAAAGCCACCCCCAGCCTAAAGGGTATAATGTGTGCTATGTTGTTTGAGGGACTAATCACTCAGGGTTCCCGCTGTGTTTTTATAGAGGTGGGGGAGAGATGGGTTCTATCTTTTATTCAGTGTGAAAAGGAGACATTAATGAAGAAGTTTAGTAGCGTGGCATCTTGGGAGAAAAATGGTAACCCCACAACCATCCCATTATAAACCGTGTAAAACAAAAAAAAAACAAAAGAAAAAGAAAACCAAATTAGAATACTCTTTTGAACTTTTCTAACTTGTACAGAAACTCGCTTTCTGGGTCATTTCTGTGATGCTCGCTATATATGGGGTCGCGGTGCTTTGTCAACTTTTTAAGAGCCAAAAGCTAATTTCAAGGTATATCTATATATATGATTTATATATCGAATAATATATTCGAACATTCATGAAAGGCCAGCCATAAGCCATCCCATTAATTTGGAGAATGGTTCATATAGAATCTGTTGACCATTTCTTCTGTTTTCTTCTTTCTCCAGGAATAAATAGTTTCGTTCTTTTTGTTTGTGCTCTTTCTAATCTTTCTATTAGTTATGCATGTAGTACGCTCAGATTATGCCTCCGGTCAGTCTGAAGAAAAAGAAGATTATGCCTCCGGTCATTTCTAATTTGTTTTTCTTAACCTCGTCTGGCCAATTGGAGTATAGCATCCGTTACCCTTGCTTATGGCTTGTGTGGGATGGAGTTGGCACTAATCCCAAATCGTTAACAATTATCTAATGTAATTATTCAATAAATAAAATAAGTTCCACGGAACTATTTAATTAATTAGAAAATTAACCCCCGCTGGATACGTCGGCAGGAATTCTAAGACTTGACTTCATGTCTCGTTATGATAATTTGACCATTTGCCACTAGATCATCAGCATTTTCAAAGCCAAAGATTTAATCTATATAGATGCAGAACGCCTTCCATGTGTCAATTAGGTTTTTCCGTTAATGATCAACAATGATCATACTTAATTACTAGTACTATTATCAACAATGAAAAGAATTACACATGTTTCATCTGACACGTACATAATTATATTTTATATTTTTCCTCACCGGCAGCAGTCTTGTGCGGGGATATAGGATCGATCATATGTTAATATTCCTGTTTATAAATTAAGAGTAAAGTTACTTAAATTAATTATACGAGGAAGTAGGAGAAGAATATATCAATATACCAATATTTGTGGGGGGAGGCTGCATGTGTTTCCAGAACCATCAAATAATTCATCATCTCAAGATACCAAACCGTGGACTGCATTTTAGGTCAATTATCAGTGTATGGCATTCGGGTTATATGCCACCACTCCATTCCTGACCCACTCCCTACAACAGTGGCTCCATTTTACTTGTTTTTTGCAATAGCAAACTGGTGATTCATCTTTTTTGTTGAATTACAACTGTCTGGATTCTTGTTTTTCCTGTGAAATAAGCTGACTTTTGTGCCAAGTGCCAACCCTATGACTACTGGTATCGCTATCCAAACTAATTAAGAGTACAAAACCTTTTTGCAACCAAGTCTTCTTTCAAAAGATAAACCAGGTTTGCTATTGCGTCGCATTGATGGCTGACAAGATTTAGAGATAATTAATAAAAACTCCTTGCCAGAGCCGGAATTAGCTCACTGCATTGTTTTTATTTTTTTAAAAAAGGGGGAAATGAAGGAGTACATATAGGGATCGTAACGTGTGTATAATATATAGTATGATGATAAATTTAATTTAATCTATGTGTTTGACTTTTCATGTAAAAGAAACAATTCAAGTCTTCAACACTCACTCAGAATACTAAGAATAGCTTAGCAAGTGATGATGGGACGGCTGCCGGATAGTGGAACGGCCGCCGGATAGTCACTAGCATCACTGACCTGACCTGGCCGGTCATCCGGCCTGTTTTGTTCCTCATTTTGCGAGGTGTCTTCGCAGCAGTTTTTTATTCTATGTCTTGTATTTTGGGGATTATTCCCTAATGATGATTTATTTTTTATGTATTAGAAAAGTATTTTGTCCAAGATAGGAGTCGAATTGAGCTACCGACTCCTAATCATGTACTTAGCTCACGTTATACTTCGACCAAAAAAAACCACAAATATTGTGAGTTCGTTATTAAATTCGTCATTCTCAGCCAACAAAAGGTTAAATTAGTCATCAAATACCGAATGGCACATACTCATTAGGGTGCGTGTGTAGTTAATTTTCTTATCCATTTGTAAAAGCATTAATCTGTATGCAATGGAAAGTCTCCACCATTATCAACATATATTATAATCTAAGTTGTAAAAGCACTAAAGCATAAGATCTCAGTGGCCATGTGAGGCTCAACCTACCTCAAAGTTTGGCCGGTGGTACGCGAATACATGTTTCAAGTTGATTTATAATGCTTTGACAAATCAATTCATATCTTGTTCGTTAGCTATCCATCAGTACACCTTCTATTCTCTTCAATCAGCTTAATGGTTATTAGTTACCATTGGACTAACACCCTATTAGTATACTCTTACAAAGCAAGAGGAGTGAGATTTTAAATTTGAGTTCCATTTTCAGTATCAATTAGTATTAAAAAAAATGAAAGCTTAATGATTACCAACTAACTCACAGAAAAAGTTGCACATGATTTATTAAGACATAAAGGTTCAGCTTTGCCTAACTCATGTATATTGAGACAATTTTACACAAGGAAGAGATCACATCTAGAATTATATGTAGTACACACTAAATTTTCTTAACCACGGGTACATTATCTTCTTTTTTGTTTCCCTCATAGTTTTCAATTCAACCTATAAAGCCGACTAATCCAAAATCAAACACTAATATCAAATCCAGATCCTCATGTCGTTGCATCTTCAATACACAAAGTGGGGCGAACACATTATCCTAGAGCACAAGCATATATAGTAAGATAGTGAAGAATTCCTTATAATGTCACTTCAAAATAACAAGCTGCAGGCAAGTAATTAATGACTTGTATGTTAGTACTTAGTTGATCTGTAGTGATGCCGACTTCCTTGGTATTTTGTCAATTTGACCATGGCCAGCCGAGAGGTGTAGCTGGGGCACCCCCCTGTGTGAGCACAGAAATTAAACAGAATAGATAATCATTATATATTAGGCTTAGCGGGCCATGACATATCTTGGCAGGCGAATGGATGGTTCTTCTGCCCCAAAATCCCCCACCCCAGGACTGGAGTTAAAGACAAAGAAAACAATGGTGTGAAAGGATCGCGCTTGATTGTAACATTCAGTGTTTGTTAGCTAAAACACAGGGATATTACTTGATCTTTGTCATTTTCCTGCGGCTCGTTGATTTTGAAATTCAACTATCTAGAAAGCAATAATAAGGAATTGAAAAAAAAAAATATTCACCAAATAAGGAAAAACACAAAAAAAAAAGCTGTGAGAACATCAGATAGAGGCTGCAGCCTAGTAGTAACATATAATTCCAATTTCTAAAAAGTAAATAATGGAATCATAATTAACTAATTAAGTACAGAAACATAATAAGAATGTGAACTGATTCATGTTTGCGACTGATAGCAGAGTGGACCTGTCATGTTACAATCATGGCACTCATGAGCGTTTGTGGTGTCACTGTAGTCTATCATTTCTACTGCAGACTTAATAATAAACTCATTTTTTTGGGTCATGCCAGCTCTAAACCTAGTCGAATCATTAATAAGATGACTGCCTTGTATTAATTTGATGTACCCAATTTAATAAATTTACCTAGAACACAAAATATGGTAAAATAAAAAAAAATCATTTTTTACGCTGCTAATCGATTGACTTCATTCAGTTTAAAAAAGTGTGAGAAAAGATTACCAAAAAAAAAATCATTATGAAGCAAGAGTAATAAACATGCATAGTTTTTCTTTTGTAACGTTGTGAGTAGTTCCACCAAAACGTTATAATTTCTTTCATTATGTTGTATTAAGGTTAGCATAATCGTTAGTAAAGTTTCTAGAAGAACTTCGGAGCAGTGGAGTGGAGGAACCCTGCAGCTGGAAATGCTTTAGTTGTGCAGCCATGCTTGAGAGTTGAGAATGTGAAAACTGGAGAATGTGGGTTTAGCCAATTAGCTAGGCAACATCATTTTCATCATTATTGGAAGTTTGGCATATTCGGAGCAATTAATGTGTACATGCTAGCATCTATATATGCTTTGACGAGGTTGGCAGCCTAGCTAGAATTTCGGCTTCATTTTTTTTCTGGCAGTTTCATTTTTCTGTGCTAACATTTTCAAAGTCTAATTATCATCACAAGCTCACCAAATAAGCAATTCAGAGTATTCGCCTCCTTTTCATGTAATTATTTCAACAATTTGATTGATGCAAGTGGGTTGATCCTTCAAGTTGATGGTACGTTTTTTTTTTCAGTCCCCGCTTCCTAGCAATTTTGAGCAAAAAATCCTCCACTGGCCCGGCCAGGTACTGTGAAAGGAAACAATTATATGGGCCAAAGCCCATGGACAAAGTCCATCTGGTTTCTCATCTCACAAACATACCAACGCAGCGTAACGTTTCCTAAGCATCAAAGCCCGTAGATACGCATTTTACGGATTATCTGATTAAGAAATACTGGAAAAGAGCTATCAGCTAATGGGCAATGTCAGCGAGGATGGGTGTTTGGGGGGGGATTAGAAGGAGAGGTTGCATATTATTTTGCAAAATGGATTTGTTATCAAAGTTTAAGCAATTCTGTGTCCACTTTGTGATAGTGCTCGAGTAGACAGAATGCAGTGAAAGACAACTAGGAATGAGGATTTCAGTGTGGACGTCAGCTTTTGACGAGCTAGAGCAACATAGTTGATTAGTGGAATAGATAGAGATAATAATAGTGCTAGGCTCCTGTCTACTTACAATAATTTGTTATGAACACCATATCTATTGAGAAAAAGCTAATAGGCGTGCTATTACATTAGCTAAATTGGGTGTGTTTTTGTACTTTGATGTAACTCCGTTTATCCATTAATATACCCCGCCTTCCCGGTCTTCGACCAAAAATTGGGTGTTTTGTCAAAAAAATCCTAAGTTTCACCAAGCAACACATACAAAAATCACAAAATACAATCTCAACAAATTAGGTGGGTGCAAGCAAAATCGCTGGTTTCTAAACAGCAACATATCCAAAAATAGATGATCATATGAAAATCTTCCTTGCATATTTTCATTGAAGCAGTCAAATCTTTTGTAAGAGCAAATCAGCAGCAATCCATCTCTTAGAAAGGACGCTTGCCTACTACAAAACCAAAACATCATACACCAGAAATGCAGTCATCTAGGAAAACCCAAAGGGAAAGAAGAAACTCACAATAACTGAACCGGAGATCTAATAGTAGATTGGCAACCAAATTTGTCTAATAAAAATAGCAACAGGGAACTATGAATAATTAGAGAATAAATGAGCTACCAACCGGCAAGAGGAAAGGCCGAAAGGGCCAACCGTGGCCCATTTCCGTCCTCATGGAACCAATCTATCATAATCGCTTCCTTTCGTTCTCTTAATCTATTTATATTTTGGAAGCATCAATGAAACAATACCACTAACTTTTCTGTGTTCAAGATTTTGCCTGGATGCACCATCTTCCACAGAAATCATTCTTGTATTATTCAAATTGAGGAACCAAAAAGAATTAATCATAATAGCAGTAACATGGACATCCCCGCGAACTGGAAATCTCTGTTACTGATACGCACAGTTCTTGTAAGAGAGGAACCATTTCACAAATAATAATTGACCCACCTTCTCCCTGGCCCCACCGAATGGAGAAAAAAGGACGGGATCTGATTGGTTTGATTCGGCTCCCATCTAATCATAACCCAGAATCGTACGGCTGACATTTTTTTCTCTTTCACTTCCTTTTCTTGTTTTGATCTTTCAAGTTTTCAACACTTTTGTTTTGTGCTGACTACTGTCCAATGAATCTGAGCATTGTAATTTCCACCCTCGTGGGCCCTACTCTCCTACTTGTGCTTAGCTGACTCCCACATGGGCCCAATTTCTTTGCCCCGTAGCTGAATTTCAGGAAGTTTTGTTTTTTTTTTTTTTTCTTTTTCACCTTTTGGGGGGGTTAAATGCATTCAAAACCAGGCTTGCTTTTGTTGAAAGTTGAAACTACCACAAAAGTTCTTGGCTCACCGTGCAGTAAACTGTAGTAGTTTACCACCCCCAGTTATCGATTATTTACCGTCGGATCATTTCTGGGCCCCCCCGGTTTGGTGACCACACGTTTTTGTTTATGACCGTTGGATGATTTGCATCTCATGCCATTTTCAATGATGAAGTGATTGGGGTTGAACTTTCGGACAAAGGCATGGAAGAATATCAAAGAGGGGCAAAAGTTGAAGTCAAAATGACCAATGAAACCAGCTGGGGGCGAGAAGTAAAGCTATTTTTTAGTGTCTAGTTTAGTCAAAGTGATGTCTGAACAGAGCTTTTAGTCAGTCAGGCCATTATCTTTCTAACGTGTTCGAAAATTATCTTTGCTACTCGCTGCTTTGGCGCGTGCTTGCACGCTATCAAGTTCCATCTGTTTCAATGCATCTTTTAGCAGTTCAAATTTTTAGCGGGTTAGCGGCTGCTGCTTTAAAAACATTGATTGATAGCATCAAATTATTACAAAAAGCTGGCGAGATCGACATACATGGGTGTATGTGTTGGAATTCCCCTTTAGAACTTGTTTCACTTGTGGCCTGTTTAATGCTGACAAAATTATGAGCTCCAATAGCGTCATGATTTGTCCAAGAAACATGGCTCAGTGTGAAATACTACTAATTTCCTCCTCTATGTGTAGCAAATCGGTTAAGAATCTACTATATGTGTATATATACATTTCTACTTTCAACTTGGATTAGAAAAAAATTCTACTTGCTCACAAATCCATAGTCTTTTGTTAAACTGTATTGTCAATAGTTGTAAATAGATTTTTGTTAGCATATTGTATACTCGAGTTTCCCATTAAAATAAAGTATACAATGTGCTATAGAGGACTTGAGATAAAATTTCTTATACTTAGAGTTAGTGTTTCGCTTTTAGGATGAGTTTGATATCAGATGTTATTTATTTTATCATTGGACTATGAAAGAATTTTATTTGGTGCAAAAACAAGACTTTACAGAATCCTTATTTTTAGACTTGCTACAAACAAATTGTGCCTAAAATACTTCTTCAGGTAATGGATGGGTATATAATTATTTTTCCGACTTTCTATTATTTTTTTTGTGTATCATTATAAGTTTCCCGTATGCAAAATTAAACATCCCAAATTTCTTTGCTTCGTTTGAATTAAGACAAAATGAAGAAGAAAATTTACACAAGAACACAATGCTTACGATAGTATGGCATCTTCTTTTGAGGAATAATGTTTATCACGCCTACTTATGTGAACATTTCAGCATTTATATCACTAGAAACATCAGACATCTGTGTAACATTTCAGCATGCTATTGATATACAAGTAAACATTTTAGGAATTTGTTGATAAAAGTTTGCTATTGATTACAAATCTTCAGATGCGGCTCATGGAGAGTTTACACCAATTCTAGATTGGACCATTTTGTTGGTAATTCATAACCACTGACATTAATCCACAGCATTACTGGGATGGTAGTACTATCTCCTACTTCTATTTAACTAACCAACAACAACTCCAGTAGTGCCCCCACACAATATGTCTGTCACGAAGGGAAACGCGATACGCATGAGAAAGCAAGAGCGTGTTAAAAACGCGCGAAGGTAGGCAACGTAGGGAGAGAAAAAGAGGCTTGAATGACGCAGAGAAACGGGCAGGCAGACAACATGCCACGCAAACCCCATCACGGGCAGCCGGGCAGCGGTAGACGCCGTCTTTCCCACTCAAACTGACGCCGTTTTAAGACAACACTGGAACAGCCGCATTAAAAAACTCAATCATTTATTACCCACTCGGTCTCCCGAGCCTGAGCCTCCTCAATCTGAAAATAAAAAGAGCTAGCTTCGGGCCGAGGCTCCTGCACGAAAAAGCTACCACGCAAAAAGCCAAAGCTAAATGGTAAGCCACCATCAAAAGGAAAGAAAATAATGGAACCAAAAACAGGAGAGAGATAGAGAGAAAGCAAAAAAGAAAAAAAAAAGAGGGGAAAAAAAAAAGAAAAAGAGAGGCTCATTTTCTTGTGTGAGAGAGAGAGAGAGAGAAAGAAAGCGAAACAGAAACAGAAAACATTGTTTTTTTTTGTAGGGGGAGGAGGGGAGAGAGTGAGTGTGTAAAAGGATGGGACAGATCGTGAAGAGGAAGAAGAAAGGGAGGCCATCGAAGGCGGATCTAGCGCGGCGGTCGGCCTCCGGGCAAGCTCCCGCTTCGGCGGCGGAAACGGAGAGGCGGCGGAGCCTCCGGCGCCGAAATGTGCGGTACAACAACTTCATCGACTACGACGATTACCTGGATGAGTTCGAGGACTTCGAGGGGATCGAGGAAGAGCAGCAGCAGCAGGAGCGGCAGGAAGCGGAGGAGGAAGAGGAGCAAGAGGATATGAGGAGGAAAGAGAAGAAAGTCAAGCTGGTGGTGAAGCTCCACAACCAGACGCAGAAGAAAACCAAAGGAGCGCGTGGGGCTCACGCGGCGGGGCCCGCCTCGTCGTCTTCATCGTCTTCCTCCTCCTACGAGGAGGACGAGAGCGAGAGGGCGACGCCGCTGAAGAAGAAGAGGAGGAGGAAGAGGAGGAGAATCAACGGCCGCGAGGATAGCGATAGCGAGAATGACGACGGCGAGGATAATGACAACAAGCAAGAGGTATATATTATAGGCAACAAATCGATGCTTCTGAAACTGTACGGATCTGATAATCGAACAAAGGAGAAAGAAGGAGGGATTATATAGAGGAGGAGTGGGGAGTCCAGCTCAGCGGGAATCACTGAGGAGGGAGGGGGGTGATTTCTAATTGGTCCAGACTCCTATATAGCCGCGCACACACAACACACACACGCTGTCTCTCTCTCTCTCTGTCTGTCTGTTTTTCTGTTTCTCTCTCTTACAATGGATATGGTTCTTGTCTGTCGGGGGGATAGGTAACGGTTTTTGGGGGTCAACTGTCAATAACTAACGAAAATTAACTAACTAAGAGAATATTTTCTGTGATCACGCTCTCACTCACTCACTGCTCTAAATACTACTACTAGTAGTAGTCTCTCTGCCTCCCCCACCTTTCGCTTCTCTCTCTACCCACCTCTCTTATCTCTTTCTCTCTCCATATCTTCGTCTTTTACCCTCTCTCACTCTCTGCCTTACATAGGTTGTCTGCTTTGCTAGTTTCGCTTTACTTACCTGTCCCTGTCTCGTTGAGCGTCCCTGTCCTGTTTTCTGTCCCTCTCTCACGTACCAGTAGAAGTACACGTCGGGCTCGCTTTGCTTCTGTGTTTTTGTTTCTTTCTTGTGTGTTTTTTAAGGTTTTGGGGGTGTGTTTTGGATTGTGACAGGAACGGGGAAGGGAAAGAGAACGGAAGGGTCACGTTAAAGGGCAGGAGGACTCTGTTCCAGGTGTGTTGTGATTGCCGGAGCTGGACTCTTGAGTTCCGGGAATTGGTTATATGTCGGCTTTGATTTAATGAATCTTTTGAATATCAGGGACGCCGTCGGATCATCCAATTGGGTACCCGTTGCCCGAGAAGAAGCTGCTGGAACTGATTCTTGACAAGCTTCAGAAGTAGGTGTCGCAGTTTCATCTCCCTTTTCTTCTACTGTTTGTTATCAAATTGGGTGATTTTGGTTCAATGTTAATTGTTGTTTCGGGTGTGCATTGTGGTAGGAAGGACACATATGGCGTGTATGCTGAACCAGTTGACCTCGTAGAGGTGAGTCCAATGGTTAATTTGTGTTCCCCCCTGTTTTGCTTGGTTTCCGTGAAACTTTGAAGGAGCTTATGTTCTTTTCCTGTTATTGTAGCTTCCTGATTACCTCGATGTGGTTGATCATCCCATGGATTTTTCCACCGTGAGGAAGAAGCTTGGAAATGGGTCATACTCCACTTTTGAACAATTCGAGGTGGGCAGCTATATTGGTCATGCACCCAATTTTCTTCTTTAAAATATGGCTTGGGGCTTGGGGATATTCAGGGTTCACGGGTCTCAGTCATCGGCTGCCGATTGTTTGTCTATGCCATTGAGTGCCTGTTGGTGGTTAGTGCGGCGCTTGTCCTTTTCCAAAATTTGAGGATTCAGAAGACGACAATTACAGTTTAGAAATGATGCCTTGATTAGGGAAAAGTATTGGAGTAGGATTGGAGAAGTCCTGTTACAAGATCTGATGGGTGCTATGTTACTGGAGTTGACTGCAAAACTTAAACAATTCATTTGAAACCCATCTTATCATTAAAGTAGTTGCTCAGACAGCGCATCTTGCATCGGTGGGCCCTTTACTCAAATCTGTTACGCATAGCTTTCTGGTCTGTCACTATGGTTAGGTATATGGATATCTTGGTTTGTGCAAGAATTGTTGGGGAACACCTGTTGAATTGATCTGAAGTCTAGTACAAATGATATGAACTTCTTTTTCATTGAAATTCAAGTTCAAACAGGATTAGGGGCATAAGTTGATTGCTTGAATGTGATTTGGTTTTTGTGTATTCTTAAACTCAATTAGAGGCATGGGAGATTCTTTCCAACTTTGGAGGAGGCTATTTTTGTTTGCAATATTGTTTAGGTCATGTTCGTGTGGAAGTCGGATCTTATGAGTCATCTCAACTTGTGATATTAGAAAAGTTTGCTTTATATGTTTAAGTTGAGCTTGATCTGTGGTGTATTCTATTTTATTGTTTGACCTGATAAGATTTTTCTCCATGAGAACGTGCCATCTGGATGAGGCCTTTATCCATAATGAGCAGTACATAGAAGTATAGTAACCATCATCCTTAGCAAGTGAATTTTATACTGACAAAATCTGTTCCTTGCATTTGACCTAAAAAGATGATGAAATTACAGTGGACTTTCTGAAGCATCACTCTCTCTGTCTAACAGTATTTGCCTTACCCCATTTATTTTGCCATTTTCTGGAAATACTTCTCAGTTTTTTGATGATTTCTTTTTGTCACAGCGTCTTTTGGAAGCTTTTATTCTGTGCTGTGGTCACAGCTGTTTCCTAAACTAGTTTTCACTTGTTTATTTTTCTGTTATTTGAACCTGAATTCTAAAACCGTGTCTCAGAGTGCTTTTATTTTGTTTTTAATTAGACTGAGGGGTGGTTTATCTTGTATTGGTTGATAAGGCTTGCTGTTTTCTTATTGCAGAGTGATGTATTTCTGATTTGCTCAAATGCAATGAAATACAATGCACCAGAGACCATATACCATAAACAGGTAAAGCTCTTGTGGTACACTTTTCTTCTTTAGTAGCACACTCCCATTTTGTCAAGTTAAATCTGACAAACTGATTATTTGTGAAAGGCACGCTCCATACAAGAGCTTGCAAGAAAGAAGTTTCAGAAGTTAAAGGATGGCATGGAGCGCTCCGAGAAAGAGCTCAAGTCAGAACCGAAAACCAAACCTAACTTCTTGGCCAAGAAACAAATAAAGAAACCTTTAAGCCGCACTATACAGGAACCTGTTGGCTCTGATTTCTCCTCAGGTGCCACTCTTGCCACCACAATTGATTTTCAGAATGGTTCTATTGCTACCCAAGCCGGTGGCAATGAGAGGCCTGCCAATTCGGAAGCTCTTGTGGAGAACAATTCTTCTACGGTTGATAATAATCTAGAGAAAGCGGAAGAACTATCATCAGGTATTATTATTGAATCGCGCGTATGGTTGCGGAATTTTGAAGATGTTTTGAACAGCACTTATACAATTATATAGCTTTTCATTCCTTGAGATGTTAAGGAAGTTGTAATGGCATAGAAGCTGTGCAGGTTCAAGTTTTAGGCACATTTGACAAAATAAAATTACAGACATTTGATTCTCTCAAAACTCTGCACAAGACTAGAATAGAGCACTTTATGTATTGCCTGTTTGATGTTGTTCTCTTTTAATTATTTCCGCATTGCAATTGTTTTAGGTAAGGGTCTTCTGTCCAAATTGGGAAGGAAGCAGTCTCTGCCCGATGAAAACCGTCGTGCAACTTACAATTTGTCCAATCAACCGCCCGTCAGATCGGAATCAGTATTTTCAACCTTTGAGGGAGAAATCAAGCAGCTTGTTGCAGTATGTTATGAAGAAACTGATGTTACCTTTTTTTAATTCCTGATATCTGTATTCATCGCACTTTGTTTTCCCAATCAGGTTGGGCTTCATGCTGAAAATTCATATGCAAGGAGCTTGGCTCGTTTTGCTGCAACTCTTGGGCCTGTGGCATGGAAAGTTGCTGCACAAAGGATTGAGCAAGCAATTCCCCCTGGATCTAAGTTTGGGCGTGGCTGGGTTGGAGAGTATGAGCCCCTGTCAACACCAGTACTGATGGTTGAAACACGCATCCCAAAAGAACCTATGTTGTTCACGAAGCCCCTATCTATTGCTGATGTGCAAAAGAATGATGCAACCTCCAGGACTGTGATTCCAAGCAAAGAGCATCCTGTTAGAGGGCCAACATCAGATGGACCACCATCTTTATTTCGTCCAAGCAGTGCACCTATATCAGAAGGAAAATCACCCTTGTTTTCTTCTGCTGTAACAAAACCCAGTTCTCCTGTTAATCCCACCTTTAGGCAGCAAAACTTTCTCCCCAGGAACCTTGCTGAGGCTCAGAATAAGGCTTCAAAGCAAGTTGAGCTGAACTTCCCCCCTTCAAACTGTCAGCGGAGTATAGATAATACAGTGAAGAGGCAGCTTCCGAACAATTCAGATGTTACCAGTTCAAAACCAAGAGAGATGCCAAGAACAATGGGTCTTCTACAGTCCATACCTTCTAAGCAGCCAGAGTCTCTACCTTCCAAGCATCCAGAAAGTAATGGAATTGTTTCTGGAGGATTGCCTGATGCAAAAGTCACTAACAGTTCGTTGAACCACAGAATGATGCATGCTCAAAAGTCGGATGGTGCTCCTAATCAAATGGCCCGAGCTGCAGCATATTTTCCAAAGGCACAAGAACAGGGTCTTACTGACCCAGTTGAGGCAATGAGAATATCTGCTGAGAAGGCTCAGAAGCAGCAGAAACCTCCTATTCAATCCTCTGCAGATACTACCAATCCAACTTCATCAGGTCCTTCAGCCAGAAATGACTCTAGCAATGCTGCAGCTGCTGCTGCCCGTGTATGGATGTCTGTTGGTGCTGGAGGGTTTAGACCAGTAGCCGAAAACTCTAGCAGCCCCAAAGGTCAGATTTCTGCAGAGTCATTGTACAACCCAACTAGGCCACTCCACCCGCAAATTGCTAGAGGTCCAGGACAGTTTCCTTTTCCGCCAGGGATGCAGTTCCAGCCTGAGAAGAACAACTTTCCATTTCAAGCATTTATGCAGCCAACTATTCATGCAGGGAACGGAGGCCAGATGCAAGGCAGACCCGTGTTCTTCCCTCAATTAGTAGCAACTGACTTGACTAGGTTTCAGATGCAATCTCCTTGGCGAGGTCCTGTTCCACATTCACAGCCAAAGCAAAAGCAGGACACACTTCCTCCTGACTTGAATATTGGTTTTCAGTCTCCAGGGTCTCCTGTAAAGCAGTCTTCTGGTATGATGGTTGACTCACAACAGCCAGACCTGGCATTGCAACTCTAAGCATGGTGAACATTTTGAAGGATTGGACAAATAAGGAAGCGTGGGATGCGGTCTTTGTCTGCTTTCAGGGACAAAAAAAACATATGCCTCACCCTACACCTGAAAATGTGAGAACACTTCCATAGAGGTCTGGATCACTGAACCTATTGCCAGAATCCCAAATTTGGTCTTTGCTTGGCATGGTGGACCTACTGGATATAGTTCTCATTCTTGGTTCCATCAAATCTGAGTAGCCCCCTGCAGAAAGGCGGCAGATAAATTCTAATGGAGTCACTTGTTTCTGCCACGTTCTCTTACGAGGATTACTGACCACCATCGCTACCTAGTTTACACAGTTGAGCACGGGAAGATGATTAATCTTTAGGACAATTATTCTAAATCAAATGAATCATACATAAATTCCTGCTAATGTCTGTACATTAGATTCAAGTGAAAATGAGGACCGGTTGGTTAGATTCATTCTAGTGGGATTCGGTTCCCATATTGGAAATCATTCATAATTCTGCGTCTTCTTATCACCGTTCTGGTATTTACATGTGCCTTTATGATCGATCATGTAACTTTAAAGCCTATGAGGTTCCAGAATTAGTCTTTGATTTTTTGTAAGTATTGATTCCACTTTTTCTTGTATCTCTGGAATTTTATGTGCACATGACCAGTTACATGGTCTAGAAATGAAAATTTCTACTGCTCGGCAAGTTATCTTCTTGTTCGAGTTGTAATTACTAGTTTGTTCCTGTGATAAGACTTATCGAATAAAAGAAAAATCTCTCATGGTAAACTTTTGAAGATAACGACAAAGAGGACACTGTTATATATTGTGCCTAGTATTTACAGCTTATGCAAGTTCTATTAATCTATTTAACCTTTAACTCATCTATTAATATACATTTTGTTATCCCCTGGAAACAGATTGGGTTTATAATCCGTACAGAGCTGTTCGTTATTCTAGATAATTAATTCCTAGATAACCTTTATCATATCAACAAAATAGAAAACACAGAATAGAAAACAGATGAGTATTATGTCGAAAGTTTCACATTAGCTGATATCAAGTTTGTTCATGCCATCTTGGCCATTTGACTCTTGCAATCATACAACAACGTGCACCCTCCAATTATTTTCAAGCAACAAGGGCCAAGGAAAATGAGAAATGAAGAAATCTTTTGCTACTTTCTTCCAAGTTCCAACCACGTTTTCCAAGGTGGAAAAACATCAACCTATCAATGTGAGTACGTACAAAAAAAAAAGAATCTAAAACCTAATCAATCACGGCTGAAGATGAGGAACCATGAAACAGTGGCACACCAGAATTAATTCCAAGCCAGTTGAATCTGGCTATCTGTAGATATTAATATGGCAAGATATACAAGGAATTACGGAGGAAATTTGATACAACAGTGACAGAAAATGGAAAAAAGGATAAACAACTGTATAGTATAGCAAACTTCAATAATAAATTATGGCATCTCTCTCGCTTTCGATCCAAGGAGTTTCACCATCGACCTTCGGAAAGAAAACAGAAGGTTTCATCAAACTGTATCTCTCCTCTTCATCGAAAGACTTCCAAAATGGGATCCAATCACTCGGCCTTCACTTGGGACCTTTTCTTGGTAGCTTTGCTGTTGCTTCTAAGAACACAAACATCTCCCTTACAAACATACCTTTTCGATGATGAGGATGACTCTGCAAAACAGCAGAAGAAGATGCTTGAGAAAAATGCCATAGCAAATATTAACGGCCAACTGCAAGGAGATCAATTATACTGTTTGATATAAAATATGGTGTATGAAACAATATGGTTTTAGCTAGGAAAAAGGACAGGGTCAACTTTGGTGGTCGTTTGACTGTTCTTCGATTTTTTGAGTTTGTGGTTGGCTTCCTTCAAAGCCATACATTTTC
Source organism: Turnera subulata (assembly GCA_028386065.3). Lineage (NCBI taxonomy): Eukaryota > Viridiplantae > Streptophyta > Magnoliopsida > Malpighiales > Passifloraceae > Turnera > Turnera subulata. Next base: position 259,041 of record JAKUCV010001966.1, on the reverse strand, counting down.
AAAGCAACTTTTGCTTTACTTGTGGTCTTAGTTTATTTCTCATGTGTTGAAACAATCTACATATTAATATGTGAACACTGTAATTGGACATTGTATTCCAACCCTAATAACCCACCTACCGAATTAAAAACCATTTTATTAGAAGCACATGTATTGTTTACCATTAGACCAAATTATTTTTTTTGATAAAACATTAGACCAAATTATTATATAGAATGCAGGAGTATATGTATATGGATGGAAGGGCCAATTAATCATTCTCGTCCAGCAGTCGCTGAAGGACGACGTGATAGAAAATGTCTTGGTGACAGCTTAATTAATATTCAAGTTAATTCATGAGTGATTTCAGACTATAATACAAAGTTACAAATCATGATTGATTGATTAAGCAAGCTTGGCTAATTGACACACTCAATGTAAAAACGTATTTACTTTTTTAGACTGTGTTTCGATTGAACATTTTTATTTCCAGCAAATTGTTTACGAGTCTGCCTTTCTGTTTCATATACGGAGGCGGATGGAGAAGAATAAATATAAGCAATTAAACCAGGATGGTAAAATGCACATGGTTTATTTAATTAATACTGGCACTAATATAATATTCCAATCCAACCCAATCACTTTTGGATGCCTTGGGCTTAGTTATTTTAAATCCATTCTCAAAATTAATTTGCAAAAGAAACAGTAGCATCAAATTCTTATGTTTTTGCAGGAATACATCTGAAACATATATTTGCACCCATAAAAAGAAGTAGAACAACTTATATCTTTTGCTGATCAGTAGTTTGTTTGGTTAGTATGGATAACTAGTCTATCAATAGATTTGCCAATGTAAAGTAAGAGGCGAGCAAGCTCCAGGTGACCTGGATAGGATATGGATATCCAACGAAGTTGTTTATCTCCACTATCATAAGGTCCTGGAGTTTATACTGCAGTAACCTTCTCCGCGATCCTGGGAACCTAATCTGTGAAACAAACATAAAAGTTGAATTGATTACTAAATTCTAGCTAAATCTGGAAGGCAATAATTTCCAGTTGTCATATTTTTTTTTTTTGTAGAGTGGTATATATGGCTTAATATGTGCTAAAAGTTCTATATCAAAATCCTAATGTTAGATTTTTCTAAAAGGAAGTCTGATTAGAAACCAAATCACGTTTGGCATCATAATATGAGTGTTGCTTTGACCTCCATTATGTTATAATCACACACCACAATTTCTTAATCACTCACTATAGTTTTATTTATGTAACTGAATTTGGTTACTTGGCATTGTTCAAAGCACGTACGAGAGTGTGAGTCGTGTGAGATGCAACCTATGAATGGAATGTAACAGTTTGAAATGCAGGATTAATTTGATTTCATGTGCAAAAACGACCATAATTTTTTTATTATTTAGCATCTACAATCCCAAGCTGCTCTTGCATTCTATTTGGCATCTGCTGTAAGGTGATTTTATATATACTTACTAGAAATGGCTGTCACTAGTTTGTTCGGTGAGTGGTCACCGTGACAGTGCATGGGACTGCAGGCGAGAAAACATTCTTAAAATAAAGGTACTTTTTAAAATAAAAATAAGGTACATACTTTTGATTAGATTTTAAAAAAATAAAATAAAATTAGACTTGGAGGCCAGTGCTGAACCAAAAAAATTCGTTATACCTGGCATCTAAATTCGTTATAGCCTTCCAAGGGTCCTTTGGGGGGGTAATGATATGGATTCTCAAGACGTGACCATGGCGGATGATTCATCTCTTGTGAAATTCAAAATGTGGTTCCCATTGAGGCTCGTCGGGCTAACACGCCGTTGATGGATTCTACTCAAACTGGGGTCCCTCCACCTAGTGATGTTAAGACCATGGGCGGTGCTTATGTGGGAGGTTTGAAAGATTAGTCTAAGAGTTCTGGATCCCTGGCTAAGGGGAGTGGCAGTTTGGTGGTGGATTTCCCTTTGACGTTTAATGGATAGTTTAAACTACCTATCATAGAATTGTCAGGGAGCGAAGAGTGATTTATTCTCAAGCTCCTTTCGAGATTTAGTGCAACAACATCGGATTCATTTGGCAGTGATTTTAGAACTCCGTATTAGTGAGAGTACAGCAGAGAGAGTTATTCGCACCTTAGGGTTTCAAGGATGGGTTCGAGAGGATGCACGTGGGTTTGCTGGTGGTATTTGGGTGCTTTGGCGTCCTGAGGTGCTCTCTGTTTCAGTTTTACAGCGTTTTGATCAGTTTCTTCATGCGCGGGTGCTGCCGCATGGCAAGTTTCCATTCTCTCTTACAGCGGTATATGCTAATCCTTTAGAGAGTAGACAAAGTTCTTTGTGGCCGAGGCTACTTGATATTAGTGAGAGGATGGTGGAACCTTGGGTCCTTCTGGGCGATTTTAACGTTCTTGCTTATCTGGAGGAATCGCAAGGAGGTGCTACCGTTCAGCCTGGTCGGCTTGAGAGGTTTAGGCATTGGATTGAGGACTGTGGACTTACCGATCTGGGTTTTAAAGGTCCTCGTTTTACCTAGTTCCGGGGGTTGATTCGAAGACGAATGGACCGGGTACTTGCTAATGATAGTTGGCGTGGCCGGTATGATGATGCTTCTGTTTTTCATCTCCCACGTGTTAAATCTGACTATAGACCTTTGCTACTCAAAGAATCAGGCCGACATCAGTCTCCTGGAATCCTTCGTCCTTTCCGTTTCCATACGACATGGCTTACGGATGCACGATTTACTAATCTGGTACAGGAATCGTGGCAGTATTCTGGGGGCTTGGTTGAGACAATCACTAATTTTTGGGAGGTAGTGCAGGTGTGGAATAAACAGTGCTTTGGCAATGTGTTTTACCAAAAGCGACGGCTGTTGCAGAGATTGCGGGGGGTGGAGGTGGCGCTTGATTGTCTACTGAACCATTTTTTACGGCAGTTGGAGATTAAGCTCCGATCAGACTATGAACAGATTCTTATTCGTGAAGAGTTGATTTGGATGCAGAAATCTAGATGCAAGTGGTTGCAGCATGGGGATTGCAATACCCATTTCTTCCATATGACTACTAAGATGTGGAGGAAGAAGAATCAGATTGAGGCTTTGAAGAATGATCAAGGTGACTGGATTTATGACCCTAACTGTCTCAAACGGATGGCAATTTAGTTCTTTACGGAGCTGTATGCAGAGGAGGGTAGTATTGCTGGCGGGTTTTCCGACAGTAGATCAGGCTATTTTGGAGGGACTCAATGATGAGGTTACTATTGAGGAGGTTGGTCGGGAAGTTTTTAGCATAGGTGCCTTAAAAGCTCCAGGGCCGGATGGTCTTCATGCTCTGTTCTATCAGAGTCAATGGGCGTCGGTGGCAGGTGATTTATTTCATTTTGTGCATGGTGTGTTTTCGTTCCTAGAGTTGGATGCGAGGATTAATGATACTCTTATTGTTCTTATCCTCAAGGTGGATCATCCAACACATATTTCACAGTTTCGGCCCATAAGTTTGTGTAATGTTGCCTATAAAATTATTACCAAACTTTTAGCTACTAAATTTAAATATGTAATGGATTCTTTGGTCAGCCCAGAGCAGTGCAGTTTTGTCCCAGGTCGTCATATTATGGATAATATTATTGTTGCTCAGAAAGTCATCCATACAATGAGAAGCCGGACCAGTGGTCCTGGATTGATGGCGCTGAAGATTGATCTGGCAAAGGCCTATGATAGGATCAGGTGGGATTTTGTGGAGGACACGTTATTGTTGGCTAATATCCCAGCTTCGGTTGTTCTAGTTATTATGACATGTATCTCTACTGCTCGGATGAGGATTCTCTGGAATGGGAGTCCTACTGAGGTTTTCTGCTCGTCCCATGGTATACGGCAGGGAGACCCATTATCCCTTTATATCTTTGTCTTGTGTATGGAGAGGTTGGGACATATTATTGCTGACCATGTACGTTCGGGTGCGTGGACGCCGATTGTGTTGATTAGAGATGGCCCTCCCCTCTCCCATTTATTTTTTGCTGATGATCTGTTGTTATTTGGGGAAGCTACGGTTGCACAAGCCACATGTATGATGAGTTGTCTGGATCTGTTTTGTGCGGCCTCTGGTCAAAGTGTGAGCAGACAGAAGTCTAAGCTATTTTGTTCTAAGAATGTGTCTGATGACTTGGGTGCTCAACTTAGTGCCGCGTGTGATATTCCCCTAGCCACAAATTTGGAGAAGTATTTGGGGGTTCCTTTGCTTCATGATAGAGTGACGAGGCTCACATATCAGGAGATTCTGACGAAGGTTTCTCACCATCTTAGTGGATGGAAGGCACGGTCCCTATCTTTAGCGGGACGGATCACGTTGGTTAAGTCGGTGCTTACATCCCTACCGGCCTTTACCATACAGACTGCGAGGCTCCCTAGGGCCATCTGTCAGTCTTTGGATGCCAAATGTCGGCAGTTTATTTGGGGTGGCTCATCCGAGGGTCGGAAGGTTCACCTGGTTAATTGGGAGACCATTGCACAGCCGGTAGAGTCCGGAGGGCTTGTTATTCGCCCGGCTAATGCTATGAATGATTGTTTTATGCTGAAATTGGCTTGGGGTGTTCTTACTTGCTGGGAGGCTTTGTGGGTTAGGGTATTGTGTTCAAAGTATAATGCGGTGTTTCAGCCTATTCCGACTGCCTTGGTCAAAGGGCGAGGATCGCCTTTGTGGTGAGGGATTTGTGATCAGTGGCCGATTCTTTTGAAGGGGATTACATGGTCGATTGGTAATGGCCACACAGCTAGGTTTTGGGAGGATTTATGGTGTGAGGAGATTGGAGTTCTCTCCCATATAGAGATTGTGCCAATTCTTGATGATCTAGTAGGGCGGGCAGTTGTGCACTTTGCTGACCCTTCAGGACAGTGGTGATGGGACATTTTGGCGGTGTATCTCCCTGCTTTAGTATGCTTGTGTTTGGCTGCGGTTGCAGTCCTAGTATGGGATGCTGGTCCGGACTTGCCGTCTTGGTTGGGTACGGCAAATGGTACTTTTTCTATTGCTTCGGCCTATACCTTGCTTTGCTCGGATGATTGGGATGAGGTTGAGACTGTTTGGAAGCAGAATTGGAGGGTTAAGGTCCCTCAGAGGGTGAGGGCTCATTTGTGGGTTGTTATGCATGGGAAATTGCTCACTAATTTGGAACGACAGCGGCGCCATTTGTCATCCTCCTCGCTATGTCCTCGCTGCCAACAGTCCCCAGAGTCAATGATACACATGTTGTGGGACTGCCCTGTGGTTCATAATATGTGGACTCACCTGCTTAACCCTAGCTCTTGGGGTCTATTCTTTCACCTGGATCTTTCTCAGTGGTGTGCGATGAATTTGTCTAACCGATATTCTACTCACCAAGCGTCTGCAACATGCAATGTTGTTTTTGCTACTGCTCTTCATGCTCTCTGGCTTGATCATAATCTTGTTGTTTTTGAAGGCAAATCCTCATCGTCCGCTAGACTACAACATACCATATTAGCTCTGGTTCAAGAGGTGCAGGTGGCTTCTCTTGCTTTTGGCTATGGCGGTGCATATCAGGGGCTGCGCACATCTTTGCGGGTGGCTTGGTCCCCTCCAGCTAAGGGATGTGTCAAAGTGAATACTGATGGCACCTTTTCACGGAGGAGGGGAGCTAGTGCCGGAGGTGTCATTTGAGACGTGAATGGGACTTGGCTGTCGGGTTTCGTAGCTTCTTTGGGGATGCTTCTGCCCTATATGCTGAAGGATGGGCTCTTTAGGCTGGGCTGGCGTTGGCGTGGTCCTGTGGTTCTCGGAACGTGGAAGTGGAGTCTGATGCTTTCTCCCTCATTTCTCATTTGCAGGACGGGACTCTAGTGGATTTGCCTCTCGAGCTACTGCAGCAAATCTGGGCTCTGGTTCACCAGGATTGGGAGGTCTCATTTCGGTTTATACTTAGAGAGGCTAATAATGTTGCTGACTCCTTGGCAAGGCTTGCTTCTTTTTGGTTCCCTGGCATGACTATCCTCCCAGAACCACCTGATGATGTTTTTTACTTTCTGCATTTAGATACTTTGGGGTTCTCGACCTCGCGTTATTCTATTGCTGTTACTCACATTTGATATAATATAGGGCCTTGACCCTCCCCTTTTCACCAAAAAAAGAAAAACCTAATAGCCATAAGAAATCTTCGTTCTAGTAAAAGAGGTCAAGACAGAGATCAGTTCCAAAGTGGAATGGTGAAAGCTGTATTAAGGATTTTTTTTGTTTTTCTAGAAACATATTTAGACTTATCATTAAAAAATTAAAAGATTACAAGCTTAATACTAGCAGCAACACTACTAAAAAAAACTCTAAAAACAATTGCCTTGTGAAAACTTGAACATGAACCACACTTCCAAACCCAACCTACCAATATAAGCAAAGCCAAACATAAGACGAAATACAAACAAAATACAGATTTCTTTTTGCAACAGAAAAAAAAGAACATGGCAAACTGTAAATAACTATTTCATGAGCATGCTTTTTGTAGGCAGCACTTCTTTTACCCAAGTAAGGATATCCACCAGAGAGCCACAACCCTCGCTAAACTATTGCCAAAGGGATGGTTGAATTCGTAGTGCATCCATGTTCCTTTTTCTGTGTACAAATTACAAACTTGTAAACTTAAAACCAACACAACCCAAAAAAGAGCAAACCTTCCTATCACATTCCTGGCCACCTGAGGCCTTGGCATACAAAAGTTTAGGGTTGGACAGTTATCAAAAAAAAGGAAAAGAGGTTGAAACATCAATCTAAAGTAGGAGGAATTGATGAATGTCACCTGGGAGTGACAAAAAAACCATGACATTTCGGCCTCCCTGCCAAAATGCCTAACCGATCTCCACCTTCACTTAAAATTAGTGGCAGGTAAAGCGAGCCAAAACAGCTCCCTCAAAATTGGCCGCCAATGCTGCTACCCGAAATCCGATGGTATCTGCAGCTCCTCCACCATGGTTGAACTAGACGACCCACAGTATGTTGCCAACTATGAACTTGTGACTATTGAGATCCAACCCACGAGACCAATTGGTGTGTGTACTGGTATGAAGACCCACCTTGCCTGTGGGTTTACTTTGTCTCTGACCATCGAACTAGAATTGAAATAAACCAAGGACTTGAAACTAAAGATAAAGAAAGGGGGGGCTGAGACTAAAAAGAAAGAGGAGGACCAAGAACTTAGACTTAACGATCTACATCTTCAGCTTCTAAAAAATTCTTGGCCATGGTTCGGATTTTAGATTTGGTTTAGGATAGATGACACTGCTAACGAGAGAAATTTTATTTCAAACAAACATACCTTTTATAAGACTCTAAAGAAGGAATTAAATATGGGCTAATCACATTTTTCATCTTTGTGTTTTTCCTTTAGGATATTTTTCGTTACAAAATGCATATTTTTCATCCTTGTGCTGAATTCCATGGACATTTTTTATTTTTCTTCATTTTTCGCACATAAAAAGTTTACGTGTTAATTTTTTTAATGACACGTTAGCGTATAGGCCCATATGCTGATGTGTTATTAAAAAAATTAACACGTTAACATTTTCAGTCCGAAAAATGGAAGAATAAAAGAAAAATTTTCCTAAAATTCAACACAAGGATGAAAAATATATGTTTTGTAATAGAGAGATGAAAAACATCCTTTAGAAAAAACACATGAAAAACATAATTAGTCAGATTAAATATATGTTTGGTCCCTATTATATTTTCATGATAAGAATGATTCTCTTACACTAATTATGATCAATTATATCCCCATATTCTTCTTAAATGGTTAATTTGGTCCCTTATTCAGTTAAAATGGAAATTAGTTGCCGTATTAACAATTTTGGTGAGCCCCATATGTAGCTTGATTTTTTTGACATGTGGGGCCATATAAAGGCTGATTGAAGAGACTAGCTTACTATGTCAACTAATCCCCATTTTTAATGGGTAGAGAGAGGGTTAATGGTATATTTGATACCCCCACTTCTTCAAATCCGTCAATTGTATACCCACACTTTTTTTTTCTGTCAATCATGTACCCCCACTATTTGATTTTGAGTCAATCATGTACCCCGGGCAACCCCCTAGCTGACGTGGCAAGCTGCCCGCTTGGGGGTGCACTGTTCGATACCAAACGACATCGTTCTGCGTTGCCCCTTCGGACACGTTGGAGCCACCTGTAAATGTGGGGCCCACCCTTTCTAATTCGTGGAAGAAAATCTTTTATCCCATTAATTATTATTCATTTCGAATTGTAAAAAAAATGGAACTTAACCGGGAAAATATTGAGCCAGGGTTTTTTTGGGTAGTTGAAAACTGTGAAATTTTGAAACCCAATGAAACCGTGAAGTCACAATTCACAATTCGATTAAACCCCCTCAAACCCATAAACATGAGAAATCCCTAATCGATTAAACCCTTCAAACATTAAATCCCAAATCGATTAAGGCCTTCAATCCCTGAGCCCCAAATCGATGAAGCCCCTTCGAACCCTAAATCCCTAAACGAGTAAACACAATGAAACCCTAAATCCCATATCGATTAAGCCCAATAAAACCCTAAAAAGACGCAAAGGTCTGAGATGAAGACGACGCAGAGACGAAGCAGTGAAAAGGGAGAGTAGCAAAGAGACGTGACGCGACAGAAGGTGTGAAAATTTGAGATGACGACAACGCAGAGACGAAGCAGTTAGAAAGGAGAGTAGCAAATAGACGTGACGCGGCAAAGGAACACGACGCGAGGCGACAGAGGGTTGCAGAATGTGACGAGGGTAGTGGAAGATTGGCATAGAGGAGTTTGATTGGGAAGCATAGAAAAGAAAGCTCGGAAAGAAGAATATTTGGGGCCACCCCAAAGTGTTTGACAGGTACGATACATGCATGTGATAAAGTGTTTTTGTTGGCATTTCTTTGCATTTTTCCTCCACAATTGTCGGTAAAATGGTGTCGGTCCCGTAATATTTTAGGGTTTCCAATATTCCCAAAGAACCCTTGTCGGTAAACTTTTGTTGGTATTGTGGGAAGATTAATTATTTACTTAATAAATAATTAATTACAGAAACATAGGATTACTCTTTTACTGTTCTTGGTCAGGTTGTTGTTAAACATGACGTTGTTGTTATACCATATACGAGGGAGGCTTGTTAGGTCAGTTGATTCATGCGATTATGTAGGGGGTGAAGTGATTGACAGTGATGTAGACCCTGATGAGTTGGGCTTTATGACCTTTAGGAGTTGGTGTAAACGCATGAAGATTGCTGATGTTGTTAACATATGGTATGATGACTGTGCAGACATTTTCTGGAAAATACTCTCAACCTCGAAGTATGACAATTAACTGCAGAAGAATATGGAAGATGCAAGGCAATTAGGGGAAAGGAAGGAGAATGAAAAGAAAAAGAAGAAGGATTATGAAGTCGTACCAGTTCCGATTTTGACTAGGGAAAGGAAAGAGAATGGAATTTTGATTTTTGAGATGGTTGAATTAGGGTTCCTGACGAAGAAGAAAAAAAAAAGAAAGAATAGAAGAGGAGAAGATTGTGTGACTCTATTTAGATGTTTTATTTGGGTGGGTAACCCATCATTCACTCATCTGGGTCGGGCTACAATTTTTTTTTAAAATAATATTCTCTCTTTTCAATAATCCACAAATTTACTTTTAAAAATTTTTATTTTTTTGCTGATTTGAGTGTGTAGGTCCCACATGTACAGGTGGATCCGACGTGTCCGAGGGGCCGACGCAGAACGACGTCGTTTTGAATTTTGCAGGGACCCCCAAGCGGGCAGGTTGCCACGTCTGCAAGAGGGCTGCCCGAGGTATACAATTGACTCGAAATCAAATAGTGGGGGTTTATGATTGACGAAAAAAAAAGTCTGGGTATACAGTTGGATTTGAAGAACTCGGGGTACCTAATATACCATTATCCCGGTAGAGAGACCAATTTTTTAGAGAGAGACCAAATTAATCGAGTAAGATGACATAATTAATTGGCATTGTCATCGGAGACCATTCTTATCATTATAGTATATTAAGGAACCAAACATATATTTAATCGGACTAATCATATTTTTCATCCCCGTGTCAGTTGTTTAGGACATTTTTCATCCTTCGTTCGAAAACACACATATTACATCATTGTATTGAATTTTAGGGGATTTTTTTTTAATTTTCTCCTAATTTTTACTCTAAAAGATGTTACTCACTGACAACAGAGGGTGTAGTAAATGTCAATTTTGGCACGTCAGTATCTGGGCCCATATTAAACCAAACCTTTCTAACCCGTACCTTCTTTTTAATTCACGTATCAATTTTTTTAACTAATGTGTGGTCTAGGTTGGGGAGGTTTTGGTTCGATGTAGGCCTGCATGATGATGTGTCAATTGTTTTTTGAGCAAAAATTGAAAGAAAAATGAAAAAATTTCCCGAAATTCATCAGAGGGATGTAATATGCATGTTTAGCAACAGATGAATGATAATGTGATTAGTCCATATTTAATCCCGATTTTTAGGAATAATCACAAAAGAAGTTAGAGTAAGAGGACTACTTTACAGTAATTATATATGGGAACAAGTGGATTTTTGGTCCCTGTACTCCCCTCGATTTTGAAATGTCAACCCTGTACCGATTTTTTATGGATTTTAGTCCTCGATCTACCCAAAAACCATATTTCAGTGGGTCCCACATGATGATGATGAGATACTCTTTTTTTGGGTTATAAATTTCGTGTTTATATAAAAAAAAGTTGGGGTTCCAGCCCCATGATAGAATTATTTGATGGACCAAAATACAAGTACCAGTCCACACTAATATGCTTGATCCTAATTACCAGCACGCAACGTTATGTGGGGAAGAAGCTTGCTGGATCTATCCAAGCTGGGCCAGGTCGAGCTCTAGAATACAATTGCTTATTGGGCCAACAACATACGAAACACCGTAAAGAATACGCCGCACGTTCTATCAAGGTTTTGTGGGTTTCTTTTGGTATTTTGTTTTAATCAAGCCGGAATCCTTTGCATACCTTTTTTTTTTTCTTTTTGGGATAACATAAGCAGGACACCGGCTGTCGAAGGATACCCCTAATGATGACGACTGGTTGGGTGGCCCGCCCCGACCCGTATTTAACATACACAGTAAACACGTGCCGGAACTGTGACGACCCAACCAAATAAAGACCAGCATACAGTGTAAACAACAGATAACTGGGCTCAACAGCCCATAATAGGAAAACATCACAAATATCAAAACCGGCCTAATGGCGCAATAATAGTAAAAACATGCACAGCGGAAGACTTATGAAACTCACATAAACACTGTATGCATAGATGCAAACTATGGATCCAAGCCCTGTCCAAGGGATAACGCTGCAGTCTGTCTGGAATGCACCAAGCCTGTACAACAAATAACTCATCCTACGGGATGAAAGCCCGCAGGTGAGGGGTGAGTCCGAAGTGCTCACCGACGAAGGAAAGACAATCAATATGCACATATAAATACTCAAGGTCTAAAAACAGGCAAAAAGTGCCAAATACATACCAAACCGAAAGACTGGACCTCAAACCCGGTCCAAGACCAAAAAGACTCAAATAAAATCCAATTATCCAATTTTATCTTTCCCGGGCCCCGTCACGGATAAGCTAGAGGTCAGACCTGGTTATCAACACATTCCGGGTGCCAGACCAAATCAGAGAACCCAGGGATCGACATCCCAAAAATACGAACCCAGGGATAGACATCCCAAAAATAAACACGGGATAGACATCCCAAGCATAGACATGCTTATCACAAGAACCCAGGTCAAGGCCACCACGAAACAGTCTTAAACCATCGAGTCATACCACTACTTATCACGTGACAATTATATTATCGTCATCAAAATCAAATCGTAGGGATCGACATCCCTAACCAGGATACTGGGATAGACATCCCTATCCAAAATCAAGGATCGACATCCTTATCACAATTTATTATTTAACCATTATACTCTATACCAAAAATACTCAAGGATAAACATCCAAAACCGACATGGGATAAACATCCCGACCCCAATCAAGAAGATGGGATAAACATCCGGAAACATAACATAGCAAATGCAACACCCAACAGTGCAAAACTAACAACACAACTACCGAGTAATATAGGCACATATTGAAGAAAATCCATCCTCACCTTGGCCGATTACTCAACTCCGGAAACCATGACCGGTCCGACGCCGGCTCCTCGGGAAACTGCCCGATATCCAAACCTATACAACAAAACCATACATACACATGAACGCACATAATCGGTATACTATGATGCCTCTACTGCAAAATGTACCCATCCCGGTTCATTTCCGTTATTATTATCGTTTACTGAAAATATTTACCGTACGTATTTCTGAATATAATTTCGGTACCATACTTTAATTAAAATTATTTTTCAAAATATTTTCAAAAATTAATTATACTTTCCCAAAATAATAATTACCATAAATTTCCAGAAAAATAATAACCTATTTATAGTTTCTAGAAAATATATATAGTATTTATCTTTTTCTAAATATGTAATAATAATATTTTCCAACATAAAATATAATTAACTTTAATTTACAAAGTACATATATATATATAATTTCCATAACCATAATTTCCAGACGAAAATAATATACTTATTAATTTTCCAGAAATTAAGTTCATCGTATATATATTTTTTTCCAATTAATAATAGTTTCCAAAACAACACTTAATTATTTATCAAAGTAAATATATTTATATTTTCCTAAAAATACCAGAATTAAATTGTCCATAATTTTCTCAAAATAAATATATAATTTTTTTCCAAAATTATATATCAGATTATGTATAAATAAATATATATATATATATAAATTGTTTTTTTAATTAAATTGACTGGGCTGAACAGGACCAAGCCCAGACCAAGGCAGCAGGCCCGCCAAGGTCCGGCCCAGCACCTGCCCAACCGAGCCCAAGCCCACTATTAAATATTCAACCCAACCCAGTAGCCAAGCCCACCCGGATCCACAAGAATCCGGGTCAGACCTGACCCATCTCAAGACCCTTCTGGGTCGAGGCCAACCCGGCTGCTCACCTCGGGTTGTGGTAGCGCGACGGCGAGATCGAGGCGGCGAGCGCGAGGAAGAAGCTGGCGCGAGGTCGGTGAGGCTGGGGCGAGCTCGAGGGCGGAGGAAGGGTGGCTAGGCGCGTCGCGACGGCGTAGCAGGAGGCGGAGGAAGAGGATCCGCCGGGTCTGCATCGGGTCGACGGCTCGTCACGGCCGGTAAGGCGGCGGAAGGAGGAGGAGGCGACGGAGGTGAGCTCGCGATGCCGTGAGGAACACCAAGGTGGCGGCGGTGTGGCGTGAAACAACAGGGAACGGCTTCGTGTGCACAGTAGCAATGGCGGGTGACGATGAACAGTGGCCCAGTTCTTCCTTTTTTTTTCCATTTTTCATTTTCTACAATTTTCTTTTCTTTTCTTCTATTTTCTTCTCCTTTTCTTCCGATTTTCTGTTTTGTTTTTTTTCTTTATTTCTTTTTTTTTTCTTTTCCTCTCTCAGTATTTTCTGTTTTCTCTTTTTTTTTTCCTTTTTTTTTCTTTTTCTCTCCTTTTTCTCTCTTTTTTTTTCCTCTCTTTTTCCTCTCCTTTTTCTTTTTCTCTCTTTTTTTTTTTCTTCTTCTCTTCCTCTCCTTCTGCTCTCTTCTTCATTTATAAACCGGTGAAACACTGTTCAATCTGTGATTAACTATTAATCATGTGATAATCAATAATGCAGGCGGGTCCGATCCGGACCAGAAAATAACTGATACCCCCTTAGTTATTTTCCGGTGTGATTTTCCGAGGAATTCCGAAACCCGAAAAATACCAAATTAGTTCCGAAAAATCCACGGAAAAATCACGAGCGCGGAAAAACTCTCGGTTTCGAAAAACGACTCCCGATTTACCTTGAATTAATTACCCAAGATTAATTCAACAGTAAATTATGGTAAAAAGACTTCTACAGTCCCGGTAAAAATCAAAAATTTTACCCGGGCTGTTACAGTCTACCCACCTTAAAAAGAATTTCGTCCCCGAAATTCCGTCTTATCCGTGAGTCCTACCACGATAAGCTTCTGGCATACTCTGCCAGGTATCCAACCTCAACATGAGATACCGCTTATACCCTTAAGCGACATCTCGTCCGCTTATAAATACCAAACCTCATGACTGGCATACTCACACACAGTCATGGACTCTCCACTAAGATCTCGAACGACCTCAGACTCCGAGAACAACAACTACATCGGCGGCACAGCTTTCCCAACAAGCTCCGATGATGAACCTCTGAAGAAGCGGTTCAAAACCAACATCATCGGCCTGAAGGAACACATGGTCGTTTCCCCAAAACGACGGAAGAAACGTGCCAGCAAGAAGGCTGAAGACAAGAAGGGCAAGGCGGTAGCTGAGAGCAGCACTCCGCAGCAGAAACTGGCGCAGCTGAACGTCTCGCTGAGGAAGATCAGCTCGGCGGTGGCGCAAATCGAACTGGCGTGCGCGGAACTGTTCCCACACATGAAGAACGTCCAACAACTTGTAAAAGATCTAGAGAAGCAAGTAACTCAGTAGAGTACTTCTTCTCCGTTGTAAAACTGTTATAAAATTAATAAAATAAATTTCCTTTTTAAATCAAAATTCTTATATTACAAAGTCTTATGTTAAATAGAAAAATAAAACATCTCAAAACAAAACAAAAATCAGCAATAAGTGTATTAAATCAAATATAAAGAAATTAAAAAAAAAGTTCGTCTAACAAAATCAAAACAAAAAGGAAATTAAACAAAATATGTTTTCATGCTCGGAGCTCTAGATCGATCGTGGACATCCTCGATCCCCAGAAACATACGTACACAGCTAACGGTGACGATCACGAGCACGTCCTGTGTCCCTCGAAAGACACGTTACCCACTTGTTCACAATTTCCGCATGAGCCAAAACGTCTGTCTCGTCTCGTATCTCTCCAAGATATCCAAACAGCTGTAACCTTGTCGCACATGCACTCTACTCGAGGTGTGGTCCCATCCGTCTAGCCTCAACGGTCACGAATGCATGTGATGAAAGATGCAGAAAAATATAGTAAAACCATAAAAAGAAAAGACAAGCAGCCAGAGCGTCAGAAAATCATGAGATGGAAAGAGGCTGAAAAACTCTGGCATGGCAGTCCGAAAAACGCATAAAGTAACAAAGCAATAAATAAAGCAACGGTAAAATTCAAAAAGCAAAATCTTGAAAATCAAAAACGGTAATCACGCTCCCCATAAGAGTATAAAAGAAGGAGCGGTGATATGTAAATCATCAAAGCATTTAAAAAGCAACAAAACGCTCAGAAAGAAAACAAAACCCAAACGCTCAGAAAAACAAAATACCCGCTTCCAAAACACGATGCCTGCTCCTTCATCAGTCTTCTTCGTCGAAGGTGCCAACCTTGGCAGGAGAAACCGTCTGGCGTACAGCATGGTCAACGAAAGTCCAGAAGAGCTACCGAACGAGCTCGGCAGGATGCCGCGTCTAGTCTTCGTCGACGAACTCTACTCCTCAAGATTCTTCGTCACTCCCATGGAAGAGGTGTTCTTCCTAGAGGACCATGGAACACTGAGGACCTCCTTCTACGGATCGGCAAACTCCGTGATGTTCTTCATCTCCGAGAGGCTTCAGGAGTTCAACTTGGAGTCCACTTGCCAAACTGTGGAGCAAGGTGCCTACTACCAGCTCTCGATGACAGCCCAGAGCATGCCCAGAATGACTCGTCTACCTCCAACTTGGCCAAAGGCACGACTACTGGTGTGGAACTGCAGAGGAGTTGCAAGGCGTTCCCAGGAGTTCTCGCGCACCCTGAGGGACTTGAAGAACCAATATAAGCCGAACATGGTTCTTCTGACGGAGACACAGTGGCAACCATGGGACGATCACGGTCTCATCCCACTCCGATTCCCTACAACAAACCGGTTCGAAATTCCTGGCCAGAAGGACAGGGGCGGCATGTGGTTCTCTTGGAGCGACAGAGTCACGGTCAACATCAACAACGACCCAAACAGCTTCCGTGTCAACGTCGTTCCGAATCGTTAAATGTATTTTCTTTATTTTTATAAAATATCAAAAATCGATGTACTATTTCCCTTTGTAATATCAATATTATCAATATTAATAATATTTGTATTTCCGCTTATTATGGCATCATTTACCTCATATGTGTATGCTCTGCAACAGCTAGCGTCCCTTGACTGGATCCATAATGCACTAACTAAATGATATAAAATAATAACAACTAGAGCGAACTATGCAAACAAGACAACAAGCACACAAAGACTTCCCAACAAGACCTAACGCCCGCTCCGCTACCAAAATGAAACGTCCCGACCCGTATTTACCGTACACAGTAAACACGTGCCGGAACTGTGACGACCCAACCAAATAAAGACCAGCATACAGTGTAAACAACAGATAACTAGGCTCAACAGCCCATAATAGGAAAACATCACAAATATCAAAACCGGCCCAATGGCGCAATAATAGTAAAAACATGCACAACGGAAGACTTATGAAACTCACATAAACACTGTATGCATAGATGCAAACTATGGATCCAAGCCCTGTCCAAGGGATAACGCTACAGTCTGTCTGGAATGCACCAAGCCTGTACAACAAATAACTCATCCTACAGGATGAAAGCCCGCAGGTGAGGGGTGAGTCCGAAGTGCTCACCGACGAAGGAAAGACAATCAATATGCACATATAAATACTCAAGGTCTAAAAACAGGCAAAAACCGCCAAATACATACCAAACTGAAAGACTGGACCCAAAACCCGGTCCAAGACCAAAAAGACTCAAATAAAATCCAATTATCCAATTTTATCTTTCCCGAGCCCCGTAACGGATAAGCTAGAGGTCAGACCTGGTTATCAACACATTCCGGGTGCCAGACCAAATCAGAGAACCCAGGGATCGACATCCCAAAAATACGAACCCAGGGATAGACATCCCAAGCATAGACATGCTTATCACAAGAACCCAGGTCAAGGCCACCACGAAACAGTCTTAAACCATCGAGTCGTACCACTACTTATCACGTGACAATTATATTATCGTCATCAAAATCAAATCGTAGGGATCGACATCCCTAACCAGGATACTGGGATAAACATCCCTATCCAAAATCAAGGATCGAAATCCTTATCACAATTCATTATTTAACCATTATACTCTATACCAAAAATACTCAAGGATAAACATCCAAAATCGACATGGGATAAACATCCCGACCCCAATCAAGAAGATGGGATAAACATCCCAAAACATAACATAGCAAATGCAACACCCAACAGTGCAAAACCAACAACACAACTACCGAGTAATATAGGCACATATTGAAGGAAATCCATCCTCACCTTGGCCGATTACTCAACTCCGGAAACCATGACCGGTCCGACGCCGGCTCCTCGGGAAACTGCCCGATATCCAAACCTATACAACAAAACCATACATACACATGAATGCATATAATCGGTATACTATGATGCCTCTACTGCGAAATGTACCCATTCCGGTTCATTTCCATTATTATTATCGTTTACTGAAAATATTTACCGTACGTATTCCGAATATAATTTGGGTACCATACTTTAATTAAAACTCTTTTTCAAAATATTTTCATAAATTAATTATACTTTCCCAAAATAATAATTACCATAATTTTTCAGAAAAATAATAACCTATTTATAGTTTCTAGAAAATATATATAGTATTTATCTTTTTCTAAATATGTAATAATAATATTTTCTAACACAAAATATAATTAACTTTAATTTACAAAGTACATATATATATACAATTTCCATCACCATAATTTTCAGACGAAAATAATATACCTATTAATTTTCCAGAAATTAAGTTCATGGTATATATATTTTTTTCCAATTAATAATAGTTTCTAAAACAAAACTTAATTATTTATCAAAGTAAATATATTTATATTTTCCTAAAAATACCAAAATTAAATTGTCCATAATTTTCTCAAAATAAATATATAATTTTTTCCAAAATTATATATCAGATTATGTATAAATAAATATATATATATAAATTGTTTTTTTTTAATTAAATTGACTGGGCTGAACAGGACCAAGCCCAGACCAAGGCAGCAGGCCCGCCAAGGTCCGGCCCAGCACCTGCCCAACCGAGCCCAAGCCCACTATCAAATATTCAACCCAACCCAGTAGCCAAGCCCACCCGGATCCACAAGAATCCGGGTCAGACCTGACCCATCTCAAGACCCTTCTGGGTCGAGGCCAACCCGGCTGCTCACCTCTGGTTGTTGCAGCTCGACGGCGAGAACGAGGCGGCGAGCGCGAGGTCGGTGAGGCTGGGGCGAGCTCGAGGGCGGAGGAAGGGTGGCTAGGCGCGTCGCGATGGCGTAGCAGAAGGCGGAGGAAGAGGATCCGCCGGGTCTGCATCGGGTCGACGGCGCGTCACTACCGGTAAGGCGGCGGAAGGAGAAGGAGGCGACGGGGGTGTGCTCGCGATGCCGTGAGGAACACCAAGGTGGCGGCGGTGTGGCGTGAAACAGCAGGGAACGGCTTCGTGTGCACAGTAGCAATGGCGGGTGACGATGAACAATGGCCCAGTTCTTCCCTTTTTTTCCATTTTTCATTTTCTACAATTTCCTTTTCTTTTCTTCTATTTTCTTCCCCTTTTCTTCCGATTTTATGTTTTGTTTTTTTTTATTTCTTTTTTTTTTTCTTTTCCTCTCTCAGTATTTTCTGTTTTCTCTTTTTTTTTCCTATTTTTTTTCTTTTTTCTCTCCTTTTTTTTTTCCTTTTCTCTCTTTTTCTCTCTTTTTTTTTTCCTCTCTTTTTCCTCTCCTTTTTCTTTTTCTCTCTTTTTTTTTTCCTTCTCTTCCTCTCCTTCTGCTCTCTTCTTCATTTATAAACCGGTGAAACACTGTTCAATCTGTGATTAACTATTAATCATGTGATAATCAATAATGCAGGCGGGTCCGATCCGGACCAGAAAATAACTGATACCTCCTTAGTTATTTTCCGGTGTGATTTTCCGAGGAATTCCGAAACCCGAAAAATACCAACTTAGTTCCGAAAAATCCACGGAAAAATCACGAGCGCGGAAAAACTCTCGGTTTCGAAAAACGACTCCCGATTTACCTTGAATTAATTACCCAAGATTAATTCAACAGTAAATCATGGTAAAAAGACTTCTACAGTCCCGGTGAAAATCAAAAATTTTACCCGGGCTGTTACAGCGGGAGTGGTCGCAAGGAAGAAGAAGGAGGCGTTGAGGGAGGTGGCGCGGGGACGGGCAGCAGTGTACTGCTCTGTTAGACTTGCTGGTATTGGCAAATAAATCCATCCCCATATCTAGCGGGATAAAGGGCTTAGGAGGTCCTATTATTTTTAATCATTTTTCAATCAAGTCTTATAATTATTTTTTGATTCAACATGTTCTATTCACTTGAACTCTTTATCAAAAAGTTCTAATCCAATATTGTAGAGTTGTCACTTATCTTATGAAGTGGCTTAATACACATCATATGCTGACTTGTCAAAATGTCTATGTCATCATTACGACTTAATTGATCAAATAAAAAAAATTATAAGACTCAATTATTATTAATTTATAAGTTATATAATTTTTTTAAAAATTAAACTGTAAAATTATAAAATTTTTAATTTTTCAAGTTCTAAATCCTAAAATCTCAACCCTAAAATAAAAAAATTATAAACCCTAAACTCCAAAAACTTAAATCTTACATCCTAAAATACTAAATTTGAAAACTTTATGTCTAAAATTTCTCAACCTTAAATCTTAAAATTTTAATTCTTAAATAAATATTAATTATTAAATTTATGAAACCTTAAATTTAAAAGTGCTTATATCTTAAAATTATAAACCCTAAAGTCTTAACTATTAAATCATTCTTCGTACAACCCTG
This sequence comes from Turnera subulata, assembly GCA_028386065.3. NCBI lineage: Eukaryota > Viridiplantae > Streptophyta > Magnoliopsida > Malpighiales > Passifloraceae > Turnera > Turnera subulata. Next base: position 239,085 of record JAKUCV010001966.1, on the reverse strand, counting down.
AAACTTAGAAACTTAAAACACTAAACTTAAATATTACAACCATCAAATCTTTAATTCTAAAATACTAAATCTTTAAGCATTAATCTGTAACTCGAATTCCTAATATTAATCCTAAATCCTAAATCTTAAACTTTAAATCTTAAATCCAAATCTAAAATTAAAAATCAGAATTTAAGAATTAGGAAGGTTTTGGATTTACGTTTTCTGGTTTAGGATTATAGTATTTTAGGATGCAAAGTTTAAGATTTAAGGTTTTAGATTTTGATGTTTATAATTTTATTATTTTAAGATTAATATTTTAGAGTTTAAAATTTGAAATTTTGAAAATTTATTATTTTAAGATTAAAGATCCTTAGAAGACCTATAATTTATAAAAACATTTTAATCAAGTCTTTTAATTTTTTGATTTGATCAATTAAGTCCTAATGGTGTGGATATTTTAACACGTCAGCAATTGATGTGTACAATGCCACGTCATAAGATAATTCACAACTCAACAATATCAGATGGATAACATATATAGGACTTCTTTGATTAACGGTTTAAATTAATAGGACTTTATTGATAAAAAAATAATTATAAGACTATAGAAAAATAGCTAAGAGGAATAGGACTTACAAAGTGTAACAGCCCGGGTAAAAATTTTGGATTTTTACCGGGACTGTAGAAGTCGATTTACCGTGATTTACTGTTGAATTAATCTTGGGTAATTAATTCAAGGTAAATCAGGAGTCGTTTTTCGAAACCTAGAGTTTTCCCGTGCTCGTGATTTTCCCGTGAATTTTTCGGAACTAAGTTGGTATTTTTCGGGTTTCGGAATTTCTCGGAAAATCACACCGGAAAATAACTAAGGAGGTATCGGTTATTTTCTGGTCCGGATCGGATTCGCCCGTAATACGGACGAATCGTATTATTGGTATCACATGTTAAATAGTAACATTTTCAGTTTATAAAAGAAGAAGCAGTAGCCGGTGGAGGGAAAGAAGAGAGAGGAAAAAAAAGAGAAAGAAAAAAAAGAGAGAAAAGGAAAGGAAAAAGAAAAAGAGAGAAAAAGAAAAAAAAGAAAAGAAAAAGAAAGAAAAGAAAGAAAAGAAAAAAAGGGGAAAATCAGAAAACAAAAAAAGGAAAAAAATAGAAAAACAGAGAGGGGGGAAGAAAAAAAAGAAAAGAGGAAAAAAATATGAAAAAAAAGAAGGAAACGAAAATTAGAAAAAAAGAGAAGAAAATAGAGAAAAAGAGGAAAAAGAAGAAAAACGGGAAAAAAAGAAACCAGAGGTACTGTTCATCGTCAACCCCGCCTCGGTACTGTACACGAGGAAGCGACCGGCGCCGCTGCACGCCACACCGCCGCCACCGCCGTGCTCGCAGGGCCGACGCGACCTCACCCCTGCCGCCGCCTCCTCCTTCCACCGCCTGACGCGCCGACGACCCGCCTAAGCACCCGTCGG